>BCLG01000074.1:182045-218765 GCA_001602295.1 Zoysia matrella
GTGTATGGAATAGAAAATGTTGTTCCTGAGTACACACATGTGGAGAATAGGTCTTTTTATTGCACTGATTTAAATGAGGCAAAGTTGGAGCTCAAATCTTCTTTAACTTCTTTAGGTTTTATTGAATTTGATGTTCTTTGTAACGTAAATTATTTAGAGAAGATATTATTTCAGAATTGCACTGTTTTAGCTATTGTGTTTTTCATGCTATTGACAAATATAATGACATTAGAGATTTTTTAGTATCTAAAATAGTCATATGTACTAATATAAAATACTCTTTTGAAATATAAAAATAGAATCAAACAATAGCCTGTACTAACACTAACAATGCCTTGCAAAGTTTCTTTACTTTTGTGATCTTTCAACAGGAGCAGCTCATGAAGCAAGAGAAGTTGTTGTTGTCGCCTTGCTACATGCTCATCACTTATTCCAATATGACAACAAAAAATTTTGCTGACCACTGGATCAAGTCGAGAATGACTTGTTATAAAGAAGGGGAGAATAATGAGATCTTATTTGTCCTTACTGAGCCGCTTGACCACATCAGAATACCCCTGTGGCCACCATCTTTCATGATTTCTGAAGAGCACGGTGGAGTAACGGTTCTCCAATCTAAACTCTAGTCGAGAAAGACTCCAAATGAAGCGGGAGAGGACGATGAGATCACATACATACCCCTGTGAACTCTACCTTTTGAGATTTTTAGACGGCACAGTGGCATGGTTGGTTTTAAATCTGTGTTTGAGTTGAGGACGATTACAAATCAAGTGAGAGAGAATGATGAGATCACATATATAACTCTATACCCTCCATCTTTCATAATTTCAGGAGAGCATGTTGGAGTGGTGGTTTTTACAATTTAAACTTAAGTCGAGGATGACTCTAATTTAAGTGAGGAAGGATGATGTGCACATCATATCTTCTGATGAGGACTTCAATGGAAATATTTACACACGATGGATTTAGACTGCAGAAAAGTACAAACTTGCAACAGAAGCCACGACTTCGTATCAAATCAAATTTAGGTGTCTAACTATATTCTAGAAAGCTCATGAAGTCTACTTTCGAATGGATCCAGCCTCACCTTTATACCATATCGAAGTAAATGCCAATCGTCATTTTATACAGAAGTTGCTACTTCACTCTAACTTGGGCTGTTGACTTGTGTATCAAGTTGAGCCTATTAGAGGCGCATCCTAAAGTTTGAGGACGAGCCAAACACCCTCTAGTTGTCCTCCACCTTATTTAAAGGTTTAGCCGCTACTAAGAACACTTGAGTTTTCTTTTGTTATAGTTTAGCTTTTGTGCAAACTTTTTGCTCTTCAGTTGTGTTTATCGATCACTAGTTAGACAACTTTTGAGAACTCACATTTGAGAGATTTTATTTTGCTATCTTGTTCTTACTTGTTCTTTGATTGCTTACAAGAATTGATCTTTATGATCAGGTTGATCTTGTTATTCTGACAAAATTAATTATTTGAAGTTGATTCTACGATTGTTAAAGTGCACACGACCTGTTCGTTTGTAGTCGGATCGTGAAGGTCGTGACTGCTGCATTGGCGGTTTGAAAGAGATCGACTCTGCTTCGGCACAGCAGATCGCGGCAGTGCGGGGACTGAGTAGCACATGGCGGCGCTAGGCCTGAGCAGCACACGGCGGCGCGAGGGCAAAGCAGCACATCGCAGCGGTGCGGGGCCTGAACGGCCATATCCAGGCGCGGCTGCAGCTAAGGCCCACGATTAAGGTCGCTGGAATAGCTGCAGACAATGACAAGGACGAGCATTTTGGGCACCATCTACAGCGAGTCTCCTGCAACCAATTTTGAGTACGAATTCCATCTTCCCCTTAATCCCCCTCAATTTATCATCTGAATGTTCTCCCTGATTGGTATTAATATAATTTGACTCACTGTTCTGGCAAAGAATTTAAATCTGCCACTCTTGTGGAAGATTTTGTTTTATTCCAACTATTTTTTTTGATGCGTACCCCTGTGGATAATTCGTACATGCCTGTAATCACCTTTAACCCCAATTTGAGCATTAGAAATCCGCTTAAATCCTCAGCTCACATCTGCCAACAGGTTGTTTCGTGCCACCAGAGCTAGCTATTTGTTTGATTTTCTTTTAGTTTATATTGATAATAGTATTATTAACAGGGCAATGTGTAAAAGAAATTATATGTCATTTACTTTCTTTCACGACAGCTACTATGATGGACAAGAGCTGGATGAGCAAACCAAGAACTAATGATGACTACAAGGATGTTGTGGTCCAATTCCTTACTTTTGCATTCCGTAATGTTCGACAAGGTGGAAAGGTTAATTGCCGATGTGTTTAGTGTAAAAACGAGTCAACAAAAAGTTATGATGATGTTAGAACCCATTTAAGATGCAATGGCATTCTACAAGGGTATATTACATGGGATCGGCACGGAGAGGAACAAGATTCTTTACCAGCACCTTTTTCCTATGTATCATCAACCACAGACAACCATGCTCCAGTTGGATGTTTTTGTACTTCTCCTGGACATGATAGAAGCAAGAGAAATGATGATATGAAAGGGCTCCCAAATGCAGTATTTCCTATGGCTGATAATTATGATATAGTGTCCAGTTCAGAAGAAGAGATGGGTGATATTAATAACTATTCTATATTGTCTATTTCATCAAATGAAGAAATGGGTGACAGTGCATTTGAGTTTCCTAACATAAATCTTAGTCAACAAGAAGATGTTGCATCACAGGATGTTGGTGATCAAAGAAAAGATGATTGTATTTCCAGTATCCTGAAAGATGTTCAGGCAAAGCTATATCCAGGGTGTGATGCATTCTCAAAGCTTTCCTTCTCAAAGCTTTCCTTTCTTGTCACCTTATTTCATTTGAAATGCTTACATGGATGGACTCAGGAGTCAATTACATCTTTACTTGGTGTTCTTTCTGCTGCCCTTTCTGAAGATGCAAACCTGCCAATATATTACCACGCAGCAAAAAAAAAAATCCGAGGATTGGGCCTTGATTATGTTTAGATTCATGCATGCCCAAATGATTGCATGCTTTTCTATGGTGACTGGGCTGGACAACAAAGTTGCCATTTATGCAACAGCTCACGTTGGGTGGAGAGGAAAAACAAGGGTGAAGCAACAAAAACAAAGGGGCATAAGAAAAAACCAGCAAAGATATTAAGATATTTTCCATTGATATCGAGACTGAAGAGGTTATATGCTAATGAGCAAACATCAAGTGACATGCGATGGCATGATGAGGGTCGCACAGAGGATGGATTACTTCGGCATCCAGCTGATGGGAAACCTTGGAAAAATTTTAATTCAAGATATACTGAATTTTCTATTGATTCTCGCAATGTTAGGCTAGATCTTTCCAGTGATAGAGTTAACCCTTATAGAAACATGAATATCAAGCATAGTCATGGCCAGTATTTATTCTATACAATTGACCTCCCTGGATGTGCATGAAACAAACATCTTTTATGTTGTCTATGATATTCCTAGACCAGCTAGCCCAGGAAATGGTGTTGATATATATCTACAGCCTCTTATTGATGAACTGCTACAGCTTTGGGAGGGTGTTGAAACTTTTGATGCCTCTTCAAAGGAGAAGTTCTCTCTCAGAGCAGCATTGATGTGGACTTTAAATGATTTTCCAGCATTGGCTAACTTATATGGTTGGAGCACAAAAGGAAAATATGCTTGTCCATCTTGTGCTGATTTAACAAGGTCAGTTTATTTAAATAAGGGGGCACAAATATTCATATATGGGTCATCGTTGGTGGTTGCCACAGTCCCATCCCTACCGTCATAGAAGAAATCATTTTGATGGTACCGAGGAGAAAGAACTTGCATCTGTAACAATGAGTGGAAGTGCAGTTTTGAGGATGATGGACGGTAAAACTTTTATGTATGGTAAAAATGACCAACCTAAGGAAGAACAATCTCCAGGGAACAATTCTAAAGTTAGAAAGGAAGGTAATGGTAAGAAACAAAGGCAAAAAGAGGAAAGGTGTCAAAAATAAAAAGGGGTTGGGTAACAAAGAAAAGACGCCGGAGGATTGGATAAAGAAGAGGTCGATATTCTTTAAACTACCATATCGGGAACACAATTTGTTGCGGCACAATCTTGATATGATGCATATAGAGAAAAATATATGTGATAATTTAATTGGGACCTTGTTAAATATGGACGGTAAAACAAAAGACGTTCTGAAAGCTAGGCTTGACTTGGAGGAACTTGGAATTCGACCTG
Organism: Zoysia matrella; assembly: GCA_001602295.1. NCBI lineage: Eukaryota > Viridiplantae > Streptophyta > Magnoliopsida > Poales > Poaceae > Zoysia > Zoysia matrella. Next base: position 186,307 of record BCLG01000074.1, read on the forward strand.
AGCTACATCCACACCTGGACCACAAAGGAAACAAAGTAGTGCCTGATGCACCCTTTACCATGTCTAGAGACCAAAAGGAGACTTTTTGCTCTGTTATTCAGAATATTAGGACACCAGATGGATACGCATCAAATCTTTCCAGGTGTGTAAATGTAAAGGACTGAAAACTGTGTGGCCTAAAAAGTCATGACTGCCATGTATTAATTGAGGAGATTCTTCGAGTAGCACTGCGTACTTGTTATCCCAGCAAAGAACTCATGAAAATAATTTCAGATCTAGCTTCTTTCTTCAAAAAATTGTGCTCAAAAGTGTTAGATATCTCTGAACTTGATAAGCTCCAGGAGCATATTGTTCTTACACTCCTTCCATCATTTTTTACCATTATGGTACATATACTTGTACATTTGGCTGAGGAGGCAAAGGTTGGAGGCCCAGTACATTACACGTGGATGTATCCTATTGAAAGGTAGGTATTTCTTGCACAAAATTTACCCATTTTTTTAACATCAACTCACTAATTTATGTGATCTCAACTCATGTATAGGCGGTTTGTTCGACTCAAGGCACATTTTCGCAACAGGGCACATCTTGAAGGTTCCATGGCTGAAGGATATAAAGCAGAAGAGTGTTTGACACTTCGCTCAAGATTTCTTGATGGAACTACACGTTTTACACGGCCACGTCGGAATCCTGAGCCATCAGATAAGGATAAAGATTTATTCTTGTTCGGGAGTGCTGGTGAGCCCATTGAGAAAGCTACTGTTGTAGACCAATTTGATAATAAGTTGTTCATTCAAGCACACAGATATGTATTGAGACACTCTGATGAACTGGAGGATCTTAGTAGGTGTGCAAACTAATAGAACTTTATTATGGATACACTTTCTTCAATTTATTAATTGAAATTGATCAGAAGCATATTTATGTGCAGGGAGTATGTGGATTCATTGAGAAATCAGAATTGTCAAGAAGATCTCAAGCCTTCCAATACTCAGGAGCTGGTGGATAAACATTTTGCTGACTGGTTGGAACAGAAGGTGCAAATTCAATTTTTTTAGTAGTAATTTTTGTTGCCCTGCTTAACCGGTTTTACTGTATTTGCAGATACTACTTAGGGATGATTTAAGCATCACTGGATATATATATAGCATTAGCCGGAAAACCAAACAGATGTGGTGTGAGCTACAGCGGCTTTGTTATAAATGGTTTTAGGTTCCATATTAGGAGCCGAGAGAGCAAACGCTTGACACAGAACAGGGGTGTAGTTAACATTACAACAGATGGAACTAGTTATTATGGAAGACTCACTGACATAATAGAGTTGTCTTATCAACGTGATTACAAGGTGGTTCATTTCAAACGTGTCAGTAGTACATTATTGCATTACTTGAAGTTTATTACTGTATACGTTGCATCTTTGTCTTTTGTATTGACAATGCTCACTGTCTTGTTGTCAGTCATAAGAACCTCAAAGCAAGCACAAGCAACCTATATATATATATATTTTTGCAATATAGATCTAATTCCACATTTTATTTACAACAGCTCTAGTATGATATTTAATTTTGTCCTGAAATATCACATAATTTGGCTTGTAACATTGCAGATGCATGCAGTGACTTGTAATGCTGTCAACAACAATTGTTCTAATCCTCTTGATCAAGTGATAACATATTTTTCAAGGTACATGAGGTACGTAATATTGCATTACTTGATAGTTAGTATGACATGCTTTGTCTTTGTCTTTTGTATTGAGTGTAATATTGTATTACTTGAAGTTAGGAGCATATTTTGCATGCATCTTTGTCTTTTGTACTGACATTGCTCACTTGTTCTTGTGTTTTGTTATAGGAACCTCAAAGCAAGCGCCCAAATCAGAAACAGGTGTGTCCATATCTCAGTTGTACTTCCAAGCTTCATGCTATTTCTTTGTTAAGGAAATACCTGTTATATTTTGTAAAGATAAATGTTTGGGGTACTCTTGCTGTTATTGTAGAACCAAAAGGTGGTCTTCCTGTTCTCGACAAGGAAAGGAAAACAGGGTCAAGTTGTTGCTGTCGGTACTTTATTATCTAGAAATAGCACTCATGATATTGGAGGAAGTATGGTTAGGGATGGATATTATGCTGTTGTGATTGATTACCTTAACAGCGTTGAAGATGAAAGATTACATTGACCATATGGGGATCTTAAAACTGTTGAGGATGCTGTTGGTATGTGTGTTGCTTGTCCAATGACACATGTGAGTTCAGTTAGCATATTCTATTTTATCCGTATTTTTCACATAAGTTTATATGATAGATATAATACTATTGATTTGCAGCTTAAGAGAGTCAAGCCAACTACTAAAAAGCGTTGATTTGAAAAGATTGAAGATTCAATGGATGAAAAGTGCTATATAGTAGAATAGTTTTAGGATTATAAGTTCAAGCTGTCAATTTGTGTATTCAGTTCTGTTAGAAAACTAGTAATTTTATTTATTCTTGGATGTCAAGTTTCTACATTTGAGACCACATTTCATTTGGATGAATGCTATTTACTGTTGTTTATATATGGAAGTTCTTAATTTATTTGTTCTTTATGTGAATTATTTAGCCAATATATATATGCACAGGTTGAATGTTTGTGTATGTAAAATTTAGCACTATCGTAAACTATTTGTGCTAATAATAAATTTAAAGAATATCGCTATGATTATGCGGGTTTTAATAATAGGTACTTTAAGTGTCGATATGCTTCTTGAGGCATTATATAATGTCTTTTTATATACTGAAAGAACCTCATTGTAGAGTGTCTCTACTTTCTTAAAGGCATTATATGGCACCAAAAACACCTTTACATTTGTAGACATACATTGTAATTGCACCTAAAATGTGTCTCTACATGCATTGAGGCATTATTATTATGTCACAAAAATTCATCTCTATGTCTGTAGGGACGCAATATAACTGTATCTAAAAGGTGTCTCTAAGTTTATTGAGGCATTGTCAAATGCCTCTAAAATAAATGCCGCCAATACTACAGAGATAATTATAAAAGTGTCACTACAAGCTTATAGTCAATGCATGGGAAGCCATTCATGAGGCATTTTGAAATATGCTTATAAGATTGTCTAGAGACAATAAACTAGTGTCTCTACCATATAAAAAAATTGCCACTACTAGCCATTTTTCTTGTAGTGCCGGCCTCATCGGCCACCATGCATGTTCGTGCGCCGCCAGGGCTGGTCATGAGCTTTTGGAGGTCCGGGGCAAAACTTAATACAGGGCCCTCCACCTTTATTATATAAAAATTTAAAAAACATATATAATTAACATATATATGTTTTATCAATAAATATTTAGAATACATAAAAAGTTTTCATATTAAATATTATACATGTTGTCAATAAAAAATATCTTCTAAACTAGTTGGATGTGAAATCACTGAAGATTATGTCAATACAAATCTCAACCAACGATTTCTTCTTAATGCGCCAGTTAATGAAACTAGTATGATGCTTACATGAGTTCAACTAAAAAAAATCTTAGTGTAACATGCAACTTTGAATATAAGTAGCCGATCCATTATTGATGGCTAGATGAAATCCATAGTCATAGATACTAATTATCATATGAAGCAAGGCGTGCGCTAGAGCATAAGTGGCTCAAATGCAACTCGGCAGAGCATGGTAAGAGCAGCTGTTAACTGGCCACAAATGAAGATAGATTTATAGGTTATGATAAACTATATGTTGTATACCACGGGTCATCTTTTACAAGATGAAACTTGTTTACAATGAACTATCAATAAAGAAAATAGTGAGTGATTTTGATGTATTTTATTTGTCCAGCATCATTTACATTATATACATACATGTAGATGAACCCGGAGGGCCCCCTCGACTCCCGGGGACCCTGGGCGACCGCCGGGCTGCCCACCCCTCAGGACCGGCCCTGTGCACTGCTCGATGCATTTCTCCGGAACGACGCGTGCGTCACGCTTCACTACTTCTACGACGCGGCAGATAGATACTTTGACTTGCGAGGGATTAATTAACAGGTTGTAGCAGTGATGGGAAGGGAGATGCTATGAGATACGGTATGTGCTGGTGTTCAATGCTCTCATACTCCAAGGCTCCCATCGAAATTTCAAATATATTCACTGATTCTGTTGTTGATAAAGGACATGGTGATTCAGTTTTCATTCTTTTCGATGGTGTTCACAAGAAGGGAGACTAGCCGGCGCACCTTTGCGCTATGGAAGCTAAGAAGCATAGGCTTTTAGTTCAGTGGGATAATCCCCCATCTTTTCTTTTGCAATGTTTGCAAAGTGATTGTAACTCCTTTGATGATTAATGAAATTCAGTCATGATTCCCAAAAAAAATGTCATCAATTAATTATGATTTAGAATAAACTAACCTATTACAAATTTTTACCAGTGGCGAAACCACGTTGATCTACATGCTTTACTGACACCAGGATCGAAAACGATTCTTGTTAATTAATAGCTTATGCTTACTTAAATATTTCTTGCAAATTACTTCTTTCGTTCTTAAATTGATGTCACCGTTAATTTTTAACATTAACTTTGACCGTTCGTCTTATTCAATTTTTTTTTTATAAATATCATATATTTTATTATAATTTAATTTATTATTAGAGTTTTTTAAATGACAATTTAAAATTTTGCACATTTAAACTAATTTTTTGAATAAGATGAATTGTCAAAATTGATATTTAAAATCAACAGTGACGATAATTTATAAACGGAGAGAGTATGTATATTGTGTGTAAATTGTCTGAGTGCACCGCATGTATCAATTAATTTGTGAAGTGAAGTCAATGTCCAGCACAAAAACTTGTACTAACACTGATTCTCGTGTAGTTAAGCCTTGCGATCACAACACATGGCCAGTCACCGATACTATTAACTTGTTCATTGATGCGCGGTTGTACGAGGTAGACATGAGCTGTCACATGGAGATCGATGTCTATAAGAGGGAGGCTGGAGAGTGCCCCTTGCACCACACCACTTTCCGCCAAAGCACGACCAAGAGATCGTTCTGTTCTCGCTCTATACGCCGGCAACGGCAAAGTCCAGTGCAGCTGCTGGCTTAGTTTGGGCAGCACTGCTGATGCTAGTAGGGCTCGGCACGGGGCAAACTACAGGAATAATCTCCAATCGTCTTGCTCCCTTGTTTCCCGGAGGTTCCCTGCCACCGCCGGTGAGGATATACTGCAAGCAAAACACTGATTTAAACGTGGCTGTTCATAACGACCGTGTCGTTCTCGCCGCATCCAACTCCCAGGACATCAGACAAGTAAGGTTTCCATGCCCCTTCCTCGAACCCATCAGCTGTGTTCCATGCGAACCCCTTGTTCCAGTTTTAACTGTTGGATCTATATCTATATGCATAGCTATGGTATCTGGTGTACACCCCCAACTCCATCTTTGCCGATAACGATGGCAGCAAACCGTTTTTACTGGTGAACGTAGCCACAGAACAGGTCATGGTTCGATCAAACGATAGGAGTATGCCGGTATGCTGTTATTTCTTACTTGCTATATACCGTATATATAGTCCCTTTTATAAAGTGTTAATATTGCAAATTTGCAATGCGTGGCTGATTGCCTGACTGGAACAACAACCAGGTGCAACTGACTTACAACTACGACATCACCGGGAAAACGCAGCTGTGGCTGCCGGCCACACCAGGTGCCGATGGCTTTTACCAGTTAAAGGTTTACGCAGACCAATCTCAGGTTCTCAATGGACTGTGGGGGAAAGTACGGGATGGGACTGTCGTCGGCACCTATAGTGCGCAGCCTGTAACAGCTAATACCTTATGGAACCTTACTAGCATCTGGCCCTTCCTCTTCCCCGACTCACTGGTATATTAGCATTATCGTTTATTCTAAAACCTCACCTGATGCGTCTGCAGGTGCAACGGATCTTACGGATTTTTTCTTGTTTTCCTTTTGCAGGATCCATGGCAACATCCGCCAGCGCTTTTTGCTTGTCTACTGAAGAATAATACCAAATACACCCACGTTATTTTTTTTCAAAATTTTCATTTTGTCCATTTTACTGTTTTAGCAATGAATAAGCCTGGCGTGTTTGTATACAGACGGATGTATTGTCTTTTATAAACTTCTATGGAATAAATACAGTAGAGAATACTGGCTGCTAATATGCACTCAGAAACTGCACGCGTATATACATCCACATATTTTCAGTATGTAATAAAATAATATGAGCATAACTTGAGACGAGTGGTGTCAATGCTTAAACCTAATTGCTTCCTTTGGTTTTAATTTGTTGACACCTATTAGTATAAATTTATACTAACGGCTGTAGCAATTTAAAATCCGAGGGAGTATACGAGTTGATAGAAGCTGCTATTCCAAAAAAAAAAGGCAATGAACAGACCCATCAATTTCATGCAGTGGGTCGATCAAGTTCTTGCGTCCTTGGGTTAAGCTGGCTCTGTTTACCCCTTTCCTCAACCTGCAAATGAGCTAAAAACCAAACCAAAGCCCAAACCAAACCATGACATTGTTAACTTTCACCCCATCAAAACCAATCCACCAGTCCACCTTTCAAAACCAAATGGAACCAAATTGAACAGAAGAAAATCAGCCCAACCCACACCAACCCAAAAGCTTTCACTTCAGTTTGGAACCAGTTCCAAACCATTTCCTAACAGCGATTGTTTTTCTTCTGTGGGCCTGTGGCCAGCCTGCTGATAAGAGTTGACGGCAGGTTGAGAATTAGCTTCAAAATTTAATTGTCCTCTCTTTCAAAAATTCAAATCCTGGAATTTTAGGACTCCAAAAATCTTGATTTTTTTTTGCTAGAGAAATAAAAGAACAGTGCATTTTAATTAAAATCACTCCTTTAAACAAAAAAGTGATTAAAGTTCACATGTTTTGAAGCTACAGTTTGTAGTGCAACTTAACACTTCCTAGAAAAATGCATTCATACTTGAAGGATCTTACTTCAGAAACCAGAAATAATTTAAGAAATAATATATCAATGTGAGGGTCAAAATAGATTATCCATTGTACTACTGATTACCATATTCAAACTATCTTCCAAACAGAACTGCTTCAATCATATCATAGCATGTTCGAAAAAAGAACCATATGCAAGGAAAAATACAAGTTCCACACAAGCCAATGGATCATCCCACGTTCTTAGCTTTCTTCCACCAGGCCAGTATATCAAAGTCATCACCATCCTCCTCAGTTACTACCTCCAAGTATATATATCCAGTTCTGATTTTTGTGTGCGTGTATACCTTCGACGTGACTTGTGTTGGGCAAACACTTCTTGAAGTTTCCTTTTTCCAAAAATTGGTGAGCCCGCATTATTGATATTGCATTCACTTGAACGTTGTGATAGGCTTGTGGTAGTTGTCTTTAAAAGTTGCTGATATTCATCATAATATTTTCTCATACACTTTAGAGCAGCATCAATAAGTGTAGGTATTTGATCAAAATTGGCAGCCGCCTTCTCATAAAAGAACTCCAAGTACACTTCTTTCCTTCTTGGATCTAACATGGTAGCAATAACCAATGCAAGATTAAATTTAATCTCACTTCTCTTCCAACAATGATCTAAAAAATCCTCATTCGGATCCCAATACTTGTCTAATTTTATTTGCCTAGCTGCAGTAAGTCCTTCAACATGCTGTTTCCACTCTGCCAACATGGATCTCTTAAAGCATGATGCTCTTCCCCGCTGAAAACCGCGCATCGGAGCGTCCTCCCCGGCCACCTCCGGCGAGTAGGCCATGGCGCCGCCGCGCCGGCCCTCTGGCCGCGCCGGCCAGCCGAGCCGCTGAAGCTCCGAGCCATCCGATCTAAATCGGACGGATCACCGGAGATCCACCGTCACCTTTAAAACCCGACCACCTAATCCACATCTGAAGACCCAGATCTAGCCACGTCACTCGAATTACCTCTTTCAATGGATTCAAATCCGACGCATCAGATTAAGCCACGTCATCTAAATTATCCGATTCATTCAATTTAAAATCAAAGGCCCAGATTAAACCGTGCTTTCCGAATCAAAATAAATCAAATCTTTATTGCGTCAGCAAGGCCGGTTAATTAAAATAAATTAGGAAATTAATTTAATTAACTTCAGATTAATCTGATAATTAATAAATAAAATAATTAAATGTTATTAATTTGAAAAATAAATTTAATAATAATAATAATTAATTTCATAATAATTCATTGATAATTAATTTAATTATGATTAATTATGACAATTTTGCAGAAAGGCCCCTATACTTATTTTTAATTATAAATTAGTCCCTGCCTAATGACATTTTTACATTTAAAGCCCTAAACTTTCTAAAATTACATTTTAGTCCTCAAATAATTTTGTAATTACAGATAGGTCCCCAGTATTTAATTATTAATTACAGATTAGTCTCTGAACATTATAAATGTTATAACTTTTAAGCCGTAACTCTGATTTCAGCAAATAATATACCAAAACGATCGTATCGAAATAACCTATGCATTCATGACATAATCATATTGATCTTGGTTTATTTTGCTGTATTTGATTGACCGTTTGTGCTCTCGTGCATTAGGTGACTTCGTTTCGGACTCGTAATACGGGGATTTCTAGCAGCAGGAGTTTGAAACCGTCGAGTACTATTCCCAGGAGCAGTAAGGCAAGTGTCCTTGACTATTTTGTGCCTATTTTACAAAATCTCTATCTTGTAGATTGCATGCTTGTGTCAAATTGAATGCTCTCCTACTATTAGGAATTCACCTTGATTTCCTTATTATACTTTGTCGCCCTAGTTTACATTTTGTTAGGTAGATTACATGCTTAGCTTGTTGTTATTGAGATGGGTGATATTAATTAGACTTATTATCATACTTGCTTCACGAGGATTAATGGTTTATTTAATAGCAACCTGAAGATTAGTGATTTAGGTGATATGGTTGGTGTAGGGTTGTGTGTGGGGTTATCGATACTGTCTCTTGGTATGTTATCTTCTCAAATCTAAGGACCGATTCGTGCAGCGACCACCCATGTATTACCGTATAACCACGAGCCAAGAATGGGCGCGGCCTGACGTAGTAAGTGGTGGAGACTAGTTTTGTGCGTGCCAACCACTAGAGCTGCGAAAGCGGGTTACGCTTGAATCCGCTTGGGGAGAGATGTGTGGGGGAAGAGAGAGTTACTCCCGAGAACCATCTGGCCCAAGAGAGGGCCTTTCCAAGGTTACGGTTAGTGCCTTATTAGGTGAAACCTCAGTGGGCACGTACAAGCTGGAGGAAGTAATGAAAAAGTCGTGAAGTGATCTCTTGACTCTCACACCAAAGGAAGTGTGCGAGTGCTCAGCCAGCACAGGCATAATAGAGATTTTCTTTAGTCCACCTGAAAACAGGGGATGAAATCACTTCTTGTGAGAAATTGTGTACAACCTCTGCATAGTTAAAATTGTCATGATAGGCGTGCTCACGGTCACGAGCATTGCATGGACCCTCACATGATTAGTGGAATTTGGTAGGGTTTGGTTGATGATCACAGTGGGATACTGTGATGGGTTCTTATGTTAGTGCAACGGTTAGGTAAGTTGTAGGCAGGATTGATCTATAGGCGCGATGTTTTTCACTTAGTAAATAGGTGTTTAATAGGATGTGTGTCTCTATGATGTGCTTTTATGCAAAATAAACCTATGCTACCTTTTCTTGTTTACTGCCACATGTCATATTTTCTCACACTTGCTGAGTACATTCTATACTAAACCTTGCCTTTATAAATGCTGCTCAGTAGAAGGAGAAATATGAGAGAATATTTAAGACCCTGGAGCTGAAGTCTAGGCGAGCTACTTCAGTCATCTGCCTGTGGAGCCCAAGACACTTTATTTTGTTTTCTGCTGCTTTGGTTTGCAATAATTTATAAAACTCTTAGTCATTTTTGTAATAGGTTAAATTAGTTTATTCATGACATTGTTCTGTTTTACCATTAATAAAATCACTTTATGTGTGAAACTTGATTACTGGGTACACATAAAGGGTCCCTTGGTTTTAGCCTTAAAATCGTGTGTGACAGAAGTGGTACCAGAGCCGTGTTGACCGTAGGATGCGAGTCTAGAATAGAATAGACGTCTAGGATCTTAATTTCAAAACTATGTGCCAAAAGTTTTGTAAAATTTCATTTTTTCTGCATCTTAAGTCTATTTACATTTTTTTTAACACATGCACTTTTAAAATTATAGATGGCAAGAACAAGGTACACCGCGAGGAAGCAGACCGGACCAAGAGGAAGGCCACTAGGACCGTTGGCAAGAAGGTTTGCAAGGAGATCGACCCCAACCCCACTACCAACTGTATTCGAAGATGTACCGGAAGTCCAGCCGCGGCATGAAACCAGGGTGCTCAGTGACTCCGACGAAGAACAACCTTATGAGAAGGACGTCCACACAGTGTGTGAGCAGTTGGTGCACGTAACACCTCAAGAGCCAGCAGCATCTCAAGAGCCGGTGGATCTAGAAGAATCTGAGCTAGAAGAGGAGCCAATGGAACTAGAAGGATATGAGCCCGAGGAGGAACTGCAAGAGGAAGACTACATCAGGTCCCCATCGCCAGGGTGTAAGAAGAACCATAAGATAGAAGACCATGGCACCGCACACCTTGGAAGTTTTGTAGTAGGGGACAACTTGGAGGAGTTGCCGCAGAGCAACTAAGAGCATTGCTAGATGAGATTGGCCTGGATACCGTGCTTTCATTCACTCATCTGGTCATTCCAAAGCCAGAACGGGATGTGTGGACAGTGGAATTGAGGATCTATGATGGCAACCAAGAGTACAGCTGTCACCACACCCCAGTTCACAGGATCAGTGAAGCCCAAGCAGTTGCTGACGCCGCATGGGTTGCCACAAACGCAAAGACGATCAGTGAAACTCAGAGTTCCGCCATTTTCCTTGCCGGGTACCAGGCACACGGAGGTTTACAGGGTTCGTGGAGAATGATCCGAGCCTCGCACCAAGTTGAGAGAGAAGCGATGAGCTGATGTTGGATTTGTGCAAGCGCTATCGGGCTGCCCTGGAAGAGAATGCATATCTCCGCGAGAAGCTTGATGAAGCACTTGGTGGGCAAGAAGGATGTTGGACCAACGCTTCACTGTCACCAAGCCCTCCACCACCAGTCATTATCTGCAGGTTTCTACCCACGGGGACACAGCCGCCGCAACGCTCGGATGGAGAAAGCCCGTAATAAGAGGTCTCTTACCTTAAGTTGTAATAGGGAACCCCAGTGTTAAGAATCGATTAGAGTCGTTTAGTTTTTTAGTGGTGTGCTTGTGTGCTAGTGAGTGTGTGATGTGAGCTATGAAATGCCTCGGCACTTTGTTCATAGCCTCATCTTTCTTAGTTTGAATAAATCCTTGTTTATCGTGTCACTTTGATGCATATAGTTGAGATTCCTTATTTTTTCTTCTTTTTGTCTATCTCGATCATCAATCGCAACTCTTCTCTCCATTACACCAGATGGTTTACACCAGGCGCACTGTAGCTGATCAAGGAGGATCCTCCAGCCAAAACAACCAGAACAACCAGTACCAGAGCAACCATGTCCCCTAGAACAATAACCAAGGTGGCAACAACAACAATAACGACATCAATGCCAATGGAATTGCTGGACCATTCGCACAGATCATAGCTATGCAGACCCAGTTGATGCAGAACATGATGCAAACTCTCTCGCAGATGCAGCAGAATCAAGGTGCAGCACCACAAGGTCAGGGCCAATACAAGCTGAGCGAGTTTCTGAGGACTAGGCCACTCACTTTCTCTCAAGCTAAAGATCCCTTAGAGGCTAATGATTGGCTTAAATCAATTGAGAAAAAGCTAGTCATAGTACAGTGCAACGACTGTGAGAAAGTACTCTATGCCACACATCAGTTAGCTGGAGCTGCCGCAGACTGGTGGGATGCGTACTGCAGTGCTCATGCTAATGCTGCAGGCATCACCTGAAACGAATTCAAGACTAACTTTCGCTCTCACTATATTCCAGCTGGACCATCAGATTGAAGAAGAAGGCGTTACAGAACTTGAAACAAGGTGGTATGTCAGTGAATGAATACCTCAACAAGTTCACTCAGCTATCGAGGTATGCTCCAGAGGACGTGAACACCGATGAGAAGAAGCAAGAGCTGTTTTTTGATGGGCTGAACTATGATCTCCAGTACCAGCTTATGAGTAACGACTATATGAACTTTCAGAAGCTGGTAGACAAAGCACTTGTCCTTGAAAACAATGGGCAGAGATTGAACGTGAAGGAAAGAGGAAGATGCCATTCAATGGGCAGCCTACTAATCCCAATGTTCGCCCTCGTATGATGCCGCCACAGAGGCCGATGTATCGTCTTCTGTATACTGGGAAGCCACCAATGCAAGCTTCACGCCCTAACTTCTAGATGCAGATGCAGAAACCAAACATTCAGGTAGCACGTTCTAATCCATCACAGATGCCTCGTACTGAAAATCAGCCAATACCTTGTCCTACAGTACCAGCTCAGCAGAACACTAGCAAGCCAGTCACTGGAGCCAATGCAGTTAGTGGAGCTCGAGGAGCATGTTTCAAGTGTGGTATGTCGAAACACTATGCTAACAACTGTCCTAACAAAGCCACTGCGCCACCTATGGGAACAGCTCAGAAGTCTAACCCGAGAAGTAACCAAGGCCAGTCCAACTACATCTATGGCAAAGTGAACCATGTGACCAGTGAAGAAGCTCAGCACGCTCCAGAAGTTGTGATGGGGGTACGTTCCTTGCAAACTCTAACCCTGCTACTGTTTTATTTGCTTCTGGAGCATCACATTCATTCATAGCATCAAGTTTTGTGGCAAAGTATGAAATTCCCATGGTTTTTTTGAAAAATACTATGCTAGTAAGTTCTCCCGGAGGAGAATTGAGAACTAGACATTTATGCCTAGAAGTAGGTCTGCACATAAGGGGGGGGGGAGAATTCTTGTCCAATCTCATTGTTTTGGAGTCAAGAGGGATAGATACAATCCTCGGAATGGACTGGTTAAAGAAGTACGACGGAATAATACAGTGTGCAAGAAGGGCAGTTCAGTTAACAAGTACCAATAGGATGAAGGTTGAGTTCGTAGCAGCCAGTACAGCGGGACTAACATGTGTACTCAACAAGATGGAGGGCAAAACCATTGAGGAAATACGAGTTCTGTGTGATTATCAAGATGTGTTCTCGAAAGAATTGCCAGGTATGCCACTCGACCGTGATATTGAATTTCTTATTGACCTAGTGCTTGAAACAACACCTATATCTAAGAGGCCCTATAGGATGCATGTTAATGAATTAGTAGAACTTAAGAAGAGAATCACGGAGCTTCAAGAGAAGGGTTTCATTCGCCCTAGCTCATCACCATGGGGAGCACCAGTACTCTTCGTGGAGAAGAAGGATGGAACTCAAAGGATGTGTGTGGATTATAGATCACTGAATGAGGTTAGTATCAAGAACACGTATCCTTTACCTTGGATTGAAGATCTGTTCGATCAGATGAAGGGAGCGTCAGTGTTCTCGAAGATTGATTTAAGATCAGGCTACCATCAACTAAAGATCAGAGAGTCAGATATACCCAAGACTGCTTTCAGCACCAGATATGGGTTATATGAGTACACAGTCATGTCATTTGGATTAACCAATGCCCTTGCTTACTTCATGTATTTGATGAATAAGGTGATTATGGAGTACTTGGACAAGTTCGTGGTTGTGTTCATCGACGACATCCTAGTATTCTCCAAGAATGAAACAGAACATGAGCAACACCTGAGGCTAGTTCTTGAGAAGCTTAAAGAGAATAGGTTATATGCAAAGTTCAGCAAATGTGAGTTTTGGTTGGATCAAGTCTCTTTTCTTAAGCATATCACATCTGCAGGAGGAGTAGCAGGTGATCCAAGCAAGGTCAAAAAGGTAGTGAATTGGATGCCACCAAAGAATGTGTCAGAGATTCGCAGTTTTCTTGGATTGGCAGGATACTATCGCTGGTTCATAAAGTATTTCTCAAAGATAGCCAAGCCAATGACACGATTGCTAGAGAATGGAAGGAGTTTGAGTGGTCGAAGGAGTGCCAAACTAGTTTTGAGAAACTTAAGGAGAGATTGACATCAGCCCCAGTACTGATTCTGCCAGATATTACTAAGAAATTTGATATCTATTGTGATGCTTCACGTCAAGGTCTGGGATGTGTATTGATGAAAGAAGGTCAAGTTGTGTGCTATGCTTTGCGCCAACTGAGAAAACATGAGTTGAACTATCCTACTCACGATTTAGAGTTAGCTGCTGTGGTTCATACTCTAAAAATATGGAGGCACTATCTCATTGGACATCGGTGTGAAATATACACGGATCATAAGAGTCTAAAGTATATCTTCACATAGACGGATTTGAACCTAAGGCAACGTTGATAGTTAGAGTTGATCAAGGATAATGATGTTGGAATCAACTATCACTCAGGAAAAGCTAATGTGGTTGCAGATGCATTAAGTCGGAAGCGACACTATAATATGGTAGTAGCCAGTGAGATACCACGAGAATTGAGTAAGGAATTTGGAAAGCTCAACCTTAAGAAAGTCAATGCTACAGAAACAGTAACCATAGAGGTTGAATCAACTTTGGAGGAGGAGATTCGTAAAGGCCAACTAGAGGATGGAAAGATCAATGAGATTAAGCAGCTCATCCAAGAGAATAAGACGAGTAATTTCACTTTAGATGACAGATGTACTTTATGGTTAGGCAAGAGAATTTGTGTACCTAACCAGAAGCCACTCCATGACATGATTCTTAGAGAGGCTCATGATTCAGCATATTTCATACATCCAAGTAACACTAAGATGTACCAAGATCTAAAAACTAGGTATTGGTGGTATGGTATGAAAAGAGATATTGCAGAGTATGTAGCACTATGTGATACTTGTCAAAGGGTAAAGGCAGAACATCAAAAGCCTGCCGGGTTACTGCAGCCATTAAAGATTCCAGAATGGAAGTGGGAAGAAATGGGAATGGATTTCATAGTCGGTTTGCCTCGCACTCAAGCCGGATATGACTCTATATGGGTCATTGTAGATCGATTGACTAAGGTTGCTCACTTTATTCCAGTTAAAACAAACTACACTGAGGCAAACTTAGCAGAGTTGTATATGGCAAGGATTGTTTGTTTGCATAGAGTGCCAAAGAAGATAGTATCTGATAGAGGTACCCAGTTCACCTCGAAGTTTTGAGAGAAGCTACATGAGTCTATGGATACTAAGTTAAATTTCAGCTCAGCCTATCATCCACAAACAGACGGACAGACTGAAAGAACTAATCAGATATTAGAGGATATGCTACGTGTCTGTGGCCTAAGTATGGTAAGAGCTGGGACAAGAGTCTTCCATATGCAGAATTCTCATACAACAACAGTTATCAAGCCAGCCTACAGATGTCACCATTTGATGCACTCTATGAACGACAGTGTTGGACACCGTTATTCTGGAATGAGACTGGAGAAAGTCAAGTGTTCGGGTCGAAGATACTAAAAGAGATAGAAAAATAGGTGCAGCTCATACGGAAAAATCTAAAAGTTGCTGAGTCAAGGCAGAAAAGTTATGCGGACAATAGAAGGAGAGATCTAGCTTTTGAGGTTGGAGACTTTGTGTATCTTAAGGTTTTCCCAATAAGAGGTCTTCGCAGATTTAATGTTAAAGGGAAGTTAGCACCAAGGTACATTGGACCATTTAAGGTTTTGAAAAGAAAAGGTTGTATATCAATTAGAGTTACCACCGCAACTGTCAGATTTGCATGATGTGTTCCACGTGTCACAACTAAAGAAGTGCTTAAGAGTTCCGGAAGAGCAGCTTCCGATGGAGGAATTGGATCTAGGTGGTGATCTGTCATATTCGGAACGACCTATCAAGATTTTAGAAACTGCCGAATGTGTGACTCGAAGTAAAGTTATAAAGATGTGCAAGGTTCTGTGGAGTCACCATTCTGGGGATGAAGCCACTTAGAAACATAAAGATGAGCTCAGAGCAGAATGTCCTGATCTATTTCCCATTCCTTTCGAATCTCGAGGGCGAGATTCATTTTAAGGGGGGTAGGTTTGCAACGGCCTAAAATTTTCACCTTTTCAAATTTAAAATTTCGAATTCCAGATACATTTCTCAATTTTTTTTAAAAAAGAAAATTTCTAATCCTACCGAGCTCCCACTCTCTCTCTCTCTCTCTCTCTCTCTCTCTTTCTCCCTCCCTAAGCTCCCTCTCTCTCCCTCTCCTCCCCATCTCTTCCCTGCCAGCCCAACCCTCCCCGCGGCCCAGCTCCAGCCGGTCCAGCTCGCCCCCCCTCTTCTCCTCTCACCCTCGCCGGCGTGTGGGACCTGCCCCATCGCCCCCAACCCCCCTCCCCCCTCCGCCGCCTCCCTCGCGCGCACGCCAACTGCTAGCCCGGGGTCCCCGGAGAGCGCAACCTTCGCCCCCCGACTCGGCCGCCTCTCTCCTTCCCCTATTTAAGCCACCCTTGGCCTCTCTCCCTCTCTCTCCCCAAACCCGAGCTCGACCACCTCGTCGTCGCGCCACCGTGTGAAGCCGCCCCCACCCTCCGCGACACCGCGTCGAGCTTCCCCTTGCCACACCGCCCTGTCCCAACCGGTTCTCGTTGTGCGCCACTGCCCGTAGACGCCGTGCACCGTTGGCGAAGGAGCTCCACCCGTCCTCGCCGTTGCGCCCCAACTCCCGGTCGTCTTCAACCTCATCCAAGCCCACGGTGAGAACCCCCACGCTCTCCTCTTCGATTTAAGCTCTTCCCCAGTGAAAACCGCGCACTGGACGCGCTGGCCAGCCGAGCCGCCGAAGCCCTGAGCTGTCCAATCTAAATCGAACAGATCACCGAAGATTCACCCCAACCTTTAAAACCCGCCCACCCGATCCATATCCGAAGACCTAGATCTAGCCACATCACCCGAATTGCCTCATCCAGTGGATTCAAATCCGACGCACCAAATTAAGCCACGTCATCTAAATTATCTGATCCATTCAATTTGAAATCAAGGGCCCAGATTATACCATATTTTTTGAATCAAAATAAATTAAATATTTATTGCATCAGCATGACCTCAACATGACGTCAGCAAGGCCGGTTAATTAAAATAAATTAGAAAAATTAATTTAATTAACTTTAGATTAATCTGATAATTAATAAATAAAATAATTAAATGTTATTAATCTGAAAAATAAATTTAATAATTAGTTAATAATTAACTTAATAACAATAATAATTAATTGATAATTAATTTAATAATAATTAATTATGCCAATTTTGCAAAAAATCACCTATACTTATTTTTAATATAAATTAGTCCCTACCCAATGATATTTTTACATTTCAACCCCTGAACTTTTATAAAATTACACTTTAGTCCTCAAATAATTTTGTAAATTACAGATAGGTCCCCAGTATTTAATTATTACTTACAGGTTAGTCCTGGAACCTTATAAATGCTATAACTTTTAAACCGTAACTCCGATTTCAGCAAATAATATACCAAAACGATCGTATCGAAATAACCTATGCTTTTATGACATAATCATACTGATCTAGGTCTGTTTTTCTGCATTTGATTGACTGTTTGTGCTCTCATGCATTAGGTGACTTCGTCTCGAACCCGCAATACGAGGATTTTCAGGAGCAGGAGTTTGAAACCGTCGAGTACTGTTCCCTGGAGCAGCAAGGCAAATATCCTTGACCATTTTGTGCCTATTTTACAAAACCTCTATCTTATAGATTGCATGCTTGTGTCAAATTGAATGTACACTTATTATTAGGAATTCACCTAGATTTCCTTATTATGCCTTGTCGCCCTAGTTTACATTTTGCTGGGTAGATTGCTTGCTTGGCTTGCTGTTGTCGGGATAGGTGATATTAATTGAACTTATTATCATACTTGTTTCACGAGGATTAATGAGTTATTTAATAGCAACCTGGAGATTAGTGATTTGGGTGATATGGTTGGTGTAAGGCTGTGTGCGGGGTTACCGGCACTGTTGACTTCAAATTTAAAAGTGGAAGTTCAAACCTTCAATGGCAAAAGTGTTGAAATGTGGGACCCCAGGTATTGGACGGAAAATGCTCTTATGTGACAATTTATAGAAATTTAGTAAGGCTCATTCCAATTTAAAAGGACTCAATTTCAATTTTGATTCCTTACTAAGTACCTGTCTTCCAAATTCCGTAGATTAAAATAAAAATCGAATTTCAACTTGATCCCGAAGTAAAAGTTGTTCCTCTTGGAATATTCTATCACCTTGCAAAGTCTTAAGATTTTCAGACATGGAGAGTTACTTCTAGCAGATCTTATAATCTAGTTAATTGATCTGCTTTCAAAAGAATTTCCATGTCTCCTTATCAGTTAGTCATTTTTGAAATTCCATATCTTCTGTTTCCCTTGGCAAATCCTTGTGTGTGCGATTTATGTCGTAGATCCCATGTTGAAGAACAATTCTACCAAGTTTCGTTTCCATTGGAGTTCATTTGCTCTTCCTTTTTTATTTCATGAAACACTTAATTATTAAGCTTGGAGGGCAGCTTCCTATCACGTGGGTCCCATTTGTCAGTGTCTTCTTCCTCTCTCCACCTTCCAGCTTGTGCCAGCGCCCTGCCCCCAGGGGCAGCATGCAGGCTATCCACGACACCCTATGTTGGGGACCGCGGGACACGTCCCCCGGCGCGTGTCCACGACCCCGGCCCTCACTCCTCTGCACTCTCTCACTCGACTGTACACCCAGCCGCGCGCCATCGCCAGCTCCTGTGGAAGCATGCTGCAGAGCCCTCCCCGGCTGTCTTCCTCAGCAGGCAGGTGCGAGACCTCGTGAGCAAGCTCTCCACCCCCCTCAATTCGCCCCCCCCCTCCCTCGGAGCTCGCTGGAATCAAGCTTTTCCCAAATTTTCCGCTTCTCAGACCCGCCGTCGCTCCTCCACCAAATGAGGGGTGCCAGGTGGCGATTCTCTTTGATAATTGCCGGGTCATAGTAGTTCACAGCCGTGCGCACCTCCTTGGTGTTTCAATCGACCAAAATGTTGGCCTAACGCGCATGGATTTGGGAGCTTTTCTTGCCGTCCGTTGGAACCGCGCCCCTCCATGACGTGAACACCTTTCCGCTCCCTCTCCACGTCGACAACCCCTGCGCTGGTGTTCTTCACGTCACGAGGAAGCTTTAGGGGGAAATGGAGCCGAGTTTCGTCCACCGAGACACCGGAACGACCTCGCCGAAGCTCCTCCAACACCACCGCCCGTCGCCACCGTCCTCCGGTGAGCATCGCCGCCCCTCCTCCATGTTGCCCTCGCCGTGGTGCCCTTTTAGGTGCCCAGCACCCCGCGCCGGGCCTGCTGGAACGCCACACCGGCAGCAGCCCGCGCCATGGCTGGTCGGGCCGAACCAGGATCTTCTGTCGCCACGCGGCCCGATCCTGTGCGGCCGCTTTTCTGTGCGCCCCCGTGTGGCTGCAACTGCAGGCCACCATGTGGTCTCATTTGGCTGGAAGATGTGATTAATTTCAGAAATCCTTTAATAGTTGCACAGAAATCATTATAATCTTGCAAAAATCATAGAGAATTCATCCTAGCTTGAAAAATTGCAAATAATATATCACTGGAATCGTCTCATCCTGTAAAATATTTTAGAACTATCAAAGATGCATTTTCTGCATTAGTGATAATTATAATGATTACATAATGTGCATTATATATTTCATCATAGCATCATTTTCATGCATATTAAAACTGTGAAAAATGTATGATTAGGTTCTACTAAATAAAATAGATCATCCTGTAATTAATTAAAATTTATTGGCTTATAGATTATTTATTAACAATTTATTAGACCTAGGTATTATTTAATTCATTAGAAATTCACAGTATTGAAATAAATTATAAAATTGATTCAGAGATTAGTTTATAGCCTTATTAATATTATGAGCAACTAAATTTATAATTTATGCCTGCACGAACCATATTAACAAATTTAGAAATAGTTCCCCTATTGTGACCAAATAGAATGCTATACAAAACTATTTCTTGTAGGTAAAAATCAGAACCTTGTCATATAAATGTAGTTAGCACTTTAAGTTAATAAACTCATTTGCGCACGAACCATTCGCATATAAACCCTTCTCATATGCATTCATAAGCATATCATCGCATGGGAACTTATCGTTGCATGCGAAGATGAGTTAAAACATTACAATGCTATTAGGTGCATAACTGATCATTGCTTGCTCAGGAGCCATCCATTGCTGCTGATGATCTCTCTCTTGATTGTGCTAACATTGCTAAAGCCCAGGTCAGCTTCGGTGCATTAAACCCTTTTAAGTTTTTATTTTATCACTGTGTATGGTATGGTTAATGTACTGCGCATTAAGTTGTAGGAATTATTTGGAACCTTACACTGTGTGATAGTACCATTTACCCCTGTTGAGTGTATATTGGTATAGGTAACTCGGTGTAGAGCTAGGCTATGAGTTCCAGTTCACAGTAGAGGTCGAGTGGGCAAAAAGTCACTCGCGAGTTATGGGTTTTACAACATATTAGACATAGGGTTTATTTTCCCACAAATTAATAAATCTGAGACCGGACGGAGATGATGTATAGGAGGGTTTGGGAAGGCTGGTGTAGGGATCAAGGACACCGGGGAGTTGAATCGGTGGACTTATAAGACTAATTTTGCAACGAACTAAAACTATGAGACTCAATCGCAACGGAAGCAAACCTTTGCAATTGGAGTAGGCCAAGACCCGCTAACAATGCTAGTGATAAGATAAGAACAACAAGCAAGCACTAGCATGATAGTCACTAAGAGAAATCAAAGAACAACCTATCACTCTACTCGAACGGTAAGTAAATGCCATAAGTAAAGAGAGATAGAGAGTGCTCAGTATTTTTTTTGAGGTCTCAAAAGGTATGGGCCTTCCCCTAATCCTTGTTGAACCACTCCTGTTGGAGTCTTTGTTTCTCCCGTCGTTCTCGAAATGATGCTTACAAGGATACGCTTCACTTTCGGAGTGAAGTCACCGTCGGCCCGGCTGTCGCACACAATACTCAAGCGCTAGAGCAAGCCTCCAAGGCTCGGGCGCTCCCTCTTGGTGTCCCTTTAGAGTGAGAGACCCAGAACCACGTACAAACTTGACGAAGTCTTCCACAATCTCCTCGGAAGCACGATCACCAACTCTTAGCCGGTTTAACTGCCCAAACCAAAAGTAATAGACAAAGATCACTCTTCTCAAGTCCCACAAGCTCTAGAACTGTATGAATGCTCTCGATCGCTCTCCTGCTAGCACCAAAGATCTCTAATCTTGTCTTGAGCTTTCTTGGTGGTGTCCTTTAGTCTCTCACAAGTTTTCTCAAGCAGTTCAGACCTCAGGCACACAACAATACGTCCCCCACCACGGTTTAAATAGGCTCCAAGCCCAGAAAAAACCGTTGGAACGTGATATCATAAAGCTGACTACTTTATTCAATCACCGGACTGTCTTAGACTGGACCACTGGACTATTCGGTGACCCTTTCTTTCTCCTGGCCAGGAAAACACCCTCTATGGTATCCATTCCATAGGACACCAGATTATTCGATGCATACCTTCACTGGACTGACCGGTGACTTTTACTTTCGGACTCCCAGAGATGTGAGACATCTTCTCTAGACTTCAGCTTCTGACTCACCGGACTGTCCGGTCACTACATCGACGGACTGTTCGTTGACTGCTCCACCTCGACTCCAAAGAGCACCTCTCTCTAGACTGGCTCCTCCAGGGCTCACCGTATTGTTCGGTGACCTCACCAGACTGTCCGGTGACTACATCTTTAGCTGGACTTGAGCTTCAGCCTTTGACTTCGCTTCCTCTGCCATCTCCAATGCTTTCTGAGGATCTAAGAAGCATTCACACCCTCTAACATTTGTATGACAGAAGGCAAATGACCTTATCCCCCTTAATAGTACGGGCAGTCCTACGGACTCTAGCTAATCCTTAGTAGTGGTCCTCCGACGCTCAAAAACTCCTTTTCTTAGGATCGTCCTTGTCATCCAACGAAGAAGCCCACCATGTTGATGTAGAATTAGTGAGATGGAACCTACAATCACAACCGTTACCTATGGTGTTCATTCAATCACAAAAATCAATTCATACCATTAAGGGGACTTCAAAGATCATGAAGCTAACAATCTTCCTTTTTTTGGTGATTAATGACAACTATAGTACTCACAAACAAGCTCAAATAAGATGAAAGAAGACAGAGAAGAAAGCACATCTCAAAAGAACACTTACCCCCTTACCTTGATGACTCCCCAGAAAATTTTGCAAGAGTTCCTCTCCTTTGTCATGGGTTGGAAGCGCTCGCTCTCCCCCTGTTTGGTAGCTCTCTCTCCCTCTTTGTCATCTAATCACACAAAATGATGGCATCGAGGAAGCATATAGAGAGAGAACACTGGATAGACAAAGATTAGTGCACGATAGAATAGAATGAGAGCGCAATGCACTAAGAAACCTGCAAAAACAATCACAACATAGGGAGCAATACACAATGAATCCACGGGGTAAGTCTAGAAACCAAGTGCATTTGAACGAGCTAAAAGATCGAATAAAACATAAGCTCATCAAAATGTCACAAAGAGACAATGAAATCCGCCAAACAAAAGATCCAAAGCCCTAACTACCCATCCACGGCCTCCCTCTACACAGCTAGCCACTCAAAAAGTGATACACCACACGGCTCACACCCAACTCCTACATGATATCTAATCCTGCGCGGCTGAAGAGACGGGTACAGTAACGGTCAGTGGCTGCTCCTCTGCTGCTGGCTCAGCTGCAGCTGACACATCAGCAGACACATCTCCTCTAGGCTACTCAGCATCATCAAATGAAGTCAAGCCGGAGGAAGACTTCGGGGAGGGCTCCTTGCCATCAAGAGTATCTCCTCTAGGCTACTCAACATCATCAAATGAAGTCAAGCCGGAGGAAGATGTCGGGGAGGGCTCCTTGCCATCAAGAGTAGATGGCTGATCCGCACTGGCAAAGGCCTGAGCTGCCTCCTCTGCTATGTATCTGACCTTGACCAGGATAGCTACATCTGAAGAACTCGGCTGCTCGGCTATGGTGGCTACAGGCTCTGCCTCTGAAACCTTTGGCGGTGGCTCTGTCAAAACTGACTCAGTCATGATAGCCTCAAACGATAGAACCCTCAGAGCAAGAGGAGAACTACCAACTGATGTCCCTGACTCCAATGCAGATATAGAAACTCTGGGCTCAACTGATGCAAATAGAACCGCCATGGGGTACAAGGAAACCGAGAAGAACTGAGATGAAGTGACTAGCACACTGACTCCACCGGTAGTCGCTGTCGTGTTGGCTGCCTCAAAAGGTACAAATGGTGAAAGCGGGGCTGAGAGCAGAGTCATGAATGTGGACTGCTGCTGCTGTTGAGTTTGAAGCTCTGCTGTGAATGCTGGCACTAACGAGTACTGCGATTGAGAAGTTGTAGGCTGTAGCTATGAGGGCAGGGGACCCGGTAGCATAGTCATCAGGAACGCTGGCAAAGGTGGCATACCAATTCTCTGGGATATGATACAATAGCTCCAAACCCGGCATACATATATGATATGGCCGCTCCATATCCAACTGAGTCTGCTGCGACCTCTCAAAGAACTCCTTGTCCTGACGTCTCCTCTCCTTAGCAAGCTATCTCTCCATTTGAAGCCTCTCCACAATCTGGAGGGGATCGAGTCGAATCCTCTTCTCGAACTCGGCTGTCTCTCGGCCTATACACTCAGCCTGCTTTGCCTGTACCTCCTCTGCTCAGCCTGCTCTGCCTGGATAGCATCTATTCTGTAGCTAGTGCAGGGTCAAGTGTGGCACAAGAGGTAGAAGTCTTGGCCTGATTTGGAGCCTTAGTGCTCCCAGCCCCCTGCTGTGCTCCCTTCGGAGCCTCAGTCTCAATCTCAAGGTCCTCAGGGGCTGTGGTCTCCTCTCTAGGGGTGCTCTGGAAAGCTGACACTCTAAGAACACTATTGTCAAATGGCTCAGTTGGATTGAAGGCTGTAGTGATCTCTGGCAATGTAGTGTACTCCTTCTCAGTCGTAATACCAGCTCTTCTCAGCAACAGACAAATGTAAGGGGCAAATGGTTACTATGGAGTGCCTATCTCCTCATATATCACATCTTTCATCTGTGCAAGCAGCAAATCTATCAAATCGAACTCCTCATGTCTTAGGAGAAAACACAGAAGCCACTGATGCAGAATAAAGCATGAGGTGCTATTGACCTCCCAAACATCCCTCTCAAAACATGAGCCTCGTGTGTCAACCTCAGAGGGTGCCTCGCGTAATGCTCCCCATGAGGTGACAGGAAAGCAATACTCATCCTATGGTTACTCGGCTCCATTCTATTGAAAGGTCTGAACGCTGTGAGAAATTCGGATAGGCTAGTGCGTGGATCCGAGTCTTAGAAGATTCAAACTCCAAAGCTGCAATGATATCGGTCCTCTCAAATCTATGTGGCTCCCCTCAATACATAAACCAAAAGTCAGAGCGGTCAAGGGAGATCCACAGTGAGGCATAGAACTCCAAGACAATGTCCTCAATATACCTCAACTGCTGGGTGATCAAATCTGACAAACCAGAAAGATATGAAATATGCTCCTCCATGTCAACTCTAGCTCCTCTGTTCAGTGCCTCTAGGGAACAGTGACGGTATGCTGCAAACACTGAGCTCTTGCCCTTAGTGGCAAGCTGCCTCCTGTAGGCCTCAAAGATCCTCTACTCTAGAATAGTCCAGAACTGTCCACCGTCAGCATGTCTAGTAGTGGGGACCTAAGCAGTGAAGTCCACTCTCCTCTTGCCCTTTATGGCCCTCAACCTCTGCGACTCTAGCCATGGCCTAACGAGCTCTCTCGGCTCTAGCAATGCAAACAATGCAGACCCCAGACTTCTGATGAGGGCACCTCTTTAACCTCGGTTGTGAAACTCTCTAGGCTGCCTCTCCCTCCTCAGTTCTGACTGCCGACTGGCAGGAACTCTCCGTGGCTGCAGCTCTCTCTCAGCAAGGGTGGTCGCCACTCTCTAATGGATCGACCTCCTCAACTCCCCCTGAACCTCAGCCCCTCCTATCCTGTGTGGAAGCACATCCACCTCTACTGCAGTTGAAGCACGATCCCACTCGGTGTCACCAGTCCACTGTTTCTTCTTCTCAGGCTCTAGGGCCTTGCCCTTCCCCTTCTCCTCTGCAGAAGGTCTCTGTCTGCCCATACTGTCAACTACTCTCTCTGGTTTTAAATTATTAACACCGTTGACTTCTAACATCAACTTTGACTATTCGTATTCAAAAAATTTGTTCCAATGTGTAAAATTATTAGTTGTGATTTAAATTTCACTAATGATAAATCAAATAATAATAGAAGTTTATACATTTGAACAAATTTTTTGAAAAAGATGAATAGTCAAAGGTGTCAATAATTTAAAATCGGAGGGAGTATCTCAAGAGTAACTGTCATTGAAGCTCAACTGACCAGTTGACTCAACAAGATAGGATTAAGAGCTTGGCTCTTAACCCGTCGAAGAAAGATCTAGAGTGACACTGAAACCTCTGACCACTACCGCTGTCCCCTAACCTGTTCCACTGACCAACTATCACTGCACCACATAGGAATAAGATATCGGTTGTGAGCACATAGGTGAGCGACTCAAAAAGAAATCCTAGCGGTGGGACAAGGACATGCCTAAAAGACATCCAAATGCCTCAAACTCAAACCCTCCGAGGGTTTTAGCAGGTACAGACTTGGACCTTAGAGATGACGATCAAAGGCGTGATCACAAGCAAGAGCAGCGAGCGCAGGCTGGTGGCAAAGGCGCCCGGTGCGGCGGTGCAAGGCTCGGCGAGCGGTGGTGGCGCAAACAGGGCGGCGGCCCTAGTGCTCTAGCGGCGGCGAGGCACGCATGCAGAGCGAAGATGCAGAGCGAAGATGCAGGAGAGCAGGGTGCGCAGGCGGAGGCGGTGGCCGGGCGGTGAGCTGGCGGTCCTGTAGAGGCCAGAGGCGGTCGGGCTGTGCACGGCGATGGGCGGCGGCAATCGGTGGCGAAGGCAGCGATGGCGTTCAGTGGTGACACGCACGAATTTTGGAAATGACGATTTAAAGCATGTGCGGTTTAGTTAAAAACCAATCAACAGCCTGGATTCAAAACAAGGAAAAGAACGGCCGAGATTTCACCGAAAAGCCTGAACACCAGACTGTCCAGACGTACAAGTTTGTCCGGTGATTCCAAAATGCCAGACTATCCGGTGTCTGTCGAGAGCAGATTCCAAAGAAACAACCGCTTCCTCTTCCAATCACCGGCACTGTTCAATGAACTTGTCGGAATGTCCGATGACTGTCCAACTCCGCAGGTCACCCGGTTCAAAGATCTAATCACTAGACTGTCCAGTGAAGGCGCCAGACTGTCCGATTACCTCAAAGAATTGAAGAACCAAGGAATTCTTTTTATACTTTAAGTGTCCTCACCAAAGAATCAAATAAATATTGCAAATAGATAACTCTCGAAGAGTTTAGAATTTTCGCAAATCGCAATTAACAACGAGCAATAAAAACCAAACCGAGAATGAGGCTCGAAAAAGGGAATGTATGAACCCTTATTCACGATCCACGTAAATGGATTTTAGAGACCGTTAAGCACAGGGTTTAATGGGCATGAAGCTCACAATTGCTTTGGTAACTCTTTGTGGAGTATGTGAATCTATATAGACAATGTAATCACTTTCTCCATAGAGTAACACGCCTCCTCCGTGGTTCCTATATGCAATGCATGCAAACAAGCTAGCTAATACAAGAAATTTAAAGCATGCCATGTAAATGCAAACAAATTAAAGACATTGTATAAAGAAACATATCCGGTGCCAAGTTTGACCCATTTTAAATTTATTCACCATATGCCGCCGCTTTGCCTTGAGATAGCCAAACCACCTTCTCAAGCTCTTTTCTCATGCATATGGATATCTCAAGGTGGTTAGTCACCGATCTACTTTTTTTTTCTTTTATCTTTTTTACACATGATGCATGATAGTGTAAACATCTAGTCCATGGAGGAGTCCTAACTACCATACAAGACAAGAAAAGAAACCTACTCTACTATGTATAAGAGAAAATCTTCAATTCACTTCACGGTCCATCACCTTGGTTCCTTCACTTCTTCTTTCAAACCCAAGAGAGTTTAGCCTTCCTCTCTTAGTCCACGATCACCTTGGGGACCCAAATCTTCTTGATTGTCCTCTTGTCATTTGGCGGTCCGAGCGTCTTGGCTTTCACCTTTCTATCTTTGTCTCTAAAAAGCATGTAGTGCACATCTTCATAGAAAAAGTTATCATTAGGCATAATCTTATGCACGCTCACTTTAGAACAATCCTTGGAGCGGTGACCATCAAGGCAACAATTCTCACAATAGTAGTCATCCGCATGAGCGGGACTATCCATGCGGGGATCTCATCTTCGTTGTCAATGATGTTGATAGAGAAAGGATACGATCCTAAGCCCTTGTGGTTGTAGTTGTTGACGGGGTTCTTACTTAGGATTTCCTTTGAATTTGCCTTCCTCTAGTCACTACTAAGTTTTGACCCTTTAGCCACGCTCTACATTGCAACACTACTAATTTTGTTGTAATATATAGGTGTTATTGCCAAAATTTTCAGATTTGGTTACAACAGTGGATAGTATTACCACAATTCTATTTGTTTTGTGATTTCTATAAAAATCGTGTAAGAGATAGATGCTATCGCAACCACTTAAAATTTGGTTGCAAATGAATGTGAATATCACAATGATATAATATGGTTGTGATAAATTTTATTTTAGTTGCAATATCAAAGTGTTATTGCAACTATTTTATAATCATTGCGAGTAGCTATCGATACTGCAACTTGTTTAATACGTTGCTTTCATTATCACTTGCGTTGCAAAAAGTTCTTTCTCTATAGCAATGAAAAACTGGTACGTTGCACCTAGATGTATGAATCACTAGAAATTTAATTCGTTGGTGCGCAATAGTCCTTACTTCTACCCCTATATGCAAACAATAAGCCAACACCAGGCGCTTGTTTGGTTTGCAACCAAACCTTGCCAAACTTTTACAAAACAGTGTTGAGCAATTTGTTTACCAGGAATATGAGTCACTAACAAGCGAGGTCAAAATGTGACAAGCAACATTTATAGCGAAGAAACAAATAGTCATCAATGAAATACCAACACTCTAAAGCCAAAGAAAACTCCCAACAGATACACAAACATCTTAATGCACAAAACCAATTGTATATGCTCTCTCTGATTTTAAAATACCAACATTGTTGTTTTTTGATAACAATTTTGACTAATCATCTTATTCAAAAAATATAATATATTTTGTTATAATTTGCTTTATTATTAGTGGTATTTAAAACACCACTAATAATTTTACACATTTGAATTATTTTTTAGATAAAATGAATGGTTAATTTTGACGTTAAAAGATATTTAGCGCCTATTCGATCTACTAGATTATAATATTTTAGATTGTAAAATTGGTACTCAATCTAAATAGGTCATGCTCTAGATTATATATTCTAGGATATCCAAATTAAAATAAACTAATAAGAAAACCATTTAATTCATGAAAGAGCCATGGACCCGAACCTTATTGAAAACATGAGCCCATGATCTGCAGCGGTGCAGACTCCATCGGAAACCACAGATCCCGTCACTAGCTATCCCCTTCCCCACCTGTCACACCGGGCGATCATGGCGCACCGGCGAACGTCCAAAGCGCGCGACAAGCGGCCAGAGTATGTCAGACAAGTGCGTGACACACTGTTCATACTGTGACAACTCGCGATGGCCCAACAACTGCTAGTGGATCTTGCTGTTAACAATCCTAACTCTCAGGGTTTCTCACTGAAGGATGGTCTCATTTACTTCAAGAAAAAGATTTGGGTGGGAGCCAACTCTGCATTGCAAACTAAGATTATCAATGCTTTTGATGCTTCAGCAGTTGGAGGACACCCTGGCACTCAACCAACTTATCACAAAAATCACAAGTTGTTCTATTGGCATGGTCTGAAAATTGCAATTGAATCATTTGTGCAACAATGTTCAGTTTGTCAGCATGCTAAACATAAACATTGTGCCACTCCTGGGTTGCTTTGTCCTTTACCTATTCCTACTGCAGCATGGCAAGATATTTCATTGAACTTTGTGGAGGGACTTCCTTTTGTCAAAGGGTATTATGTCATACTTGTGGTGGTCAACAGATTGACTAAATATGCACACTTCTTGCCCGTCAAACACCCTTATATTGCTGCTTCTATTGCTTCCCTATTCTTGGACAATATTGTTAAACTTCATGGTGTCCCTGCCACTATCATCTCTGACAGAGACAAGGTTTTCACCAGCTCCTTTTGGAAGTCACTGTTTTCTCTCCTGAATACACAGCTCCAGATGTCATCAGCATATCATCCTCAAACGGATGGACAAACGAAGCGTGTTAATCAGTGTTTAGAGATGTTTCTTCGCTGTGCTGTCAGTGAAACTCCTACCAAATGGCTTACTTGGCTGCCTCTTGCTAATTCTGGTACAACACATCATTTCACTCGTGATTGCAATGCTCTCCATTCAAAGCATTTCATGGTACTTAACCCTCCACTGGTGTTGTTCCTAGACTTCAAGATTCAGAGAAGCTGAGGCCTCTGCTACTTTGACAGGGCGCCATCTGCTCACTGAATTTTTGAAAACAAAGTTGGCTGCAGCCCAAAATCGCATGAAGCTTTATGCTGACAAGAAAAGGTCCTCTCGAGAGTTTCAAGTTGGTGACAAGGTTCTTCTGAAGCTACAGCCCTATGCTCAGTCGTCTTTGGTTAATTGTCCTTGTCCCAAGCTCGCTATGAAGTTCTATGGCCCCTTCAAGGTTGTCAACAAGATCTGTCTCGCAGCATATAAGTTGGATCTTCCTGCAGACAGCATGATACATCCGGTGTTCCATGTTTCCCAACTCAAGCCTTTTACTCCCAATCTTGATTCAGTGTTCTCTCAGTTACTGACCCCTGTTACTATGGACACTGATGATCTGGAACCCGAGGAAATTCTGGATTGCCGCCTGATAAAGAAGGGGAATGCGGCTGTGACTCAGGTGTTAATCAAATGGACTCGCTTGCCTACAGACATGGCAACGTGGGAAGACTATATCTGCTACGCTCTCGCTTTCCTACAGCAGCCATCTATGAACCAGCTGGTTCTCAAGGAGGGGACACTGTCACACCGAGCGATCATGGCGCACCGGCGAACGTCCAGAGCGCGTCGACAAGTGCGTAATGCACTGTTCATGCGGCGACAACTCGCGATAGCGATCAGCAAGTGTCTGCGCTAGAAAACTACTGGCGACAGCTGGCGTGTTGGGCCTCGGCTCGAGCTCCTTAGGAGGTTTAGCTTATAAATAGTCATTAGCTTGAGGAGGAGGTTGGTTAAGAAGATTCTCATTCTGTTAGCTCTGTTCTTATCACCTTCTCTCTGTTCTTACCCCTCTTCATCATTGTATCGCCACTGGAATAAATCAAATAGTCGCCACCCCTGAAATATCCTGGATCCTCATCGTGTTTGTGCTTGTTTTGATCGCACTATCTTCGCTAGATCCTGTGGAGTGTTACACCACCCAACAGATCCAGTCGCCAGCTCGCCGCGCGGTGCCTCCCCACCCCCACCCACCTCCCGAGAGGGTCCTCTCTGCTGGCACCCTCATCGTCGAGTGGCGCTGTGAGCCCCTCATCTGGTGTAGGTTCCACGGCTTCACACTGTTCTCCAAAAACCCAAATCGCTGATAGAAAATTCCTGCCAGAAAAGCTCACCCAGGCTTGTGCTGGGAGGGTGAGGGTGGTGCGCTGGCATGCCAGATCTGAGGAAGCGGGCGCTGCCGACCTCGAGATCCTGATGCAGATCCGGGAATCCTGTGGCCGCTGGCCCTCCGGCCATGGGGGTGCCGCGGTCACCGAAGGCGGCGATGATACTCGTCATGTTCACCCCCAAGGTCTCCTTTTACTACGCCATCTGGGGAGTCCCTCCACCTTCTAGCTGAGGACCACAGAAGGCAGTCCATTTACAGTGATTCGCTGTGTAGGAATTCTCGAGCTCTGGATTGTCCTCACATTACAATGTTTAGTTTGCCGAGCGTATTTTGTTCATGGAGAGTGAATTAGCTGCTGATGCACATGGAAAATCAGTGGTGGATGTCAGATTTCACCTGATGATCTGAGTTTATAGTGGAGAACCTGAAGCTCAGATATTCAGTTTTTCAGTTTTAGCTTTTAGTTTGGCTCGTGCAGGTATTCTTCAGTATCAGTCAATGTGGGGAGCTTCCTTTCTCTGTTATTTAGGTCAGAATAAATTCTAGGCAGAAATTTAGCTTGTGCAATTGGTTCTCTTCTGACGTTTTGCTGTCCTTGAAGTTTCAGATTGTGGCAGCATGCACAAACCGGGTATACCTGATTAAGGATCTCTACAGACGAACTGGCCAGGTACGAAACTGAGAACCTAGCTTGCCTGTTACTCTATAGCTTACATAATATATCCCAAGCAGGCTACACCACACAAGCTGGCATACATCTATATGAAGGCCATCGACATTCAGATTCATTCCATATAAGAATTTTAAGTTTGTTTCTTGATTCAAGGAACAGTGGTTAAGTTGAGCATCCTTCTACAGCAGCACTGAAATGTGCCTTACGTATGTGAACCCTTGCAGGATATAGTAGAGCTATTTGAGGAAGAGAACGTTCAGATATGGTATTGGATCTGTTTCAACTCCGCGGATGGCAAGCATCACGGTTCAGGGGAAGGTTTCTCAGAATGCTTCCAAATCTTCAACACAAACAATAATGTTAAAACTTTTAATATCGCGGTTGGGTCATTTTGCCTATTGAATGTTTAGAGTCAACTACTATCTCAGTCTTTATAGTCAACTACTATCTCGTAGATCTAATGAATTGCATTGTTGTATCTGTTGTTTGATTTGCAAGAAAAATTGTTAACCAAGTAATAGGCCATTGGTTTGACACTATGAAGAAGCAGAGCAATACCTTTAACTCTTTTTTTCAGTTTTCTCAAACGTTTTGCTACAAAACATATATTGTCTCATCACTTAAAAATCTGCTTTCCTGTCATAACTCTAGAACAATTACTTATTTTTATTAAATTTTTCAAAGGCTTATTTTTCATGTCTTTATTTTTATTGCAGAATTCACAAGAGTGTTCGAGGTAATATTATGCTTTATGTTTGTACACACAAAACCTTGAAGAGGAGATAATATACTAAAGTGGACTCTGTATGCTATCCGAGTTTTCATGTACTACAAGGAGCGATGTGGTAGTGATGTAGCTACTCTTGTATCATTCTTTG
>BCLG01000074.1:218821-236997 GCA_001602295.1 Zoysia matrella
TGCTGAAATTTTTATTATGTTGCAACATGTCTTCAATACTATACTATATAATATAGATTTTTGTCACAAACAATTTATATCCCAACAAAACATTTTGCATGGCAAAATAATATAATGCAACAAAACAACAGAGGTGGGAAAACTTAACTGTCGATAGTTGTTGCAATAACATTTATTGCAACGATATTATATTGTAACTTCTATTAACAATTGCAATCGTCTATATCGTGGCAATATTTACAATCACCGCGGTCTTATTAATGGCAAGAGTCTTTGTTGCCACGATATCAGACGTAGCATCTATTATCTACTGTAATAACACAATTCATGGCAATATACATGTTTTGCAACAAAATTATAGATTTGAGGTGAAAACTTTAGACCACGCCAATACTTGCAACGCCTGCCAACAAACACAATTTGGATGCAAATAGTATATATTGCAACCATTTTCACCTTATTCAATGTTTTGGTGATGTTGTATAAGAGTTAAAACTTAGTAGTGAGTAAGCCGCTCAAAAGCATTCATCACGGCATCTCTCACCTACTTGAGCTTTGTGTATTCCTTCAAAATATATAGATGGCTCAAGAGTAATACTCTCCTTAGAGAGTTAGATTACAAGAAGTAGAAGCTTTATTTAAATGCTTAAGAGAGTTTAAGAGAGAGTCAAGATCAAGAGCTTTATGGGTGCGCACCAGTGCCTTATGCTTCTCACTTAGCTCTACGTGCTTCTCCCTGAGAGACTCATAAGACTCACGCAGAACACAACTCTTAAGGGCATTGAGCTCACCCTCAAGCTCCTGAACTCGAAATACCGCTACTTCATGTTCTTTGGTTACCAGCTCAATCTTTTTGGTCTTCTTGATGATGGTCTTATTAGCCTTCTCAAGTAAGAGGACTAGATCATTGTAGCTAGGTCCATCATCTTCATCTTTATAGTTCTCCTTTTCTTTATCAAGATCATCATCTTCATCCATATAGCCCTCACAACTTCGGGCCATCAAGCAAAGAGGTGGTGGTGGTAGCTCATTAGTGGAGCTTGTTATAGCAATACTCGCGAGCTCTTCTTCACTAGAAGAGGAAGAATCCAAATCATCATCATCGGTGAGTCACTCACAAATAATGTAAGCTTTGTGTGGGACTTCTCCTTACTCTTGCTCTTCTCTTTGACGAAGAACTTTTTGAACTTTCTCTTGGCCTTGTGATCTTCGTCCTCACTCTCACTTGTAGCTTCCTTCATGCTCTCTTTCTTGGATTTGGGACACTCCTTAGCAAAATGGCCTTTTTTGCCATAATTAAAACACCCGGAGTTCCTCTTAGAGGATGAGAGTTTTCCCTTGTGAAATAGCTTCTTCATCGAGAGCACAAGATCCTCACTGTCATTCTCATCCTCCTCCACTTTCTTCTTCTTGTTTTTGCCATTGAGAGATTCTTCAACTTGAAGGGCAAGATTCTTGGGCAATTGAGTGTCAGTGGAGGTGCCTAACATATATCCCTCATAAGCCATGAGCTTGCCAAGCATGACGTCAACGGACAGAATAGCCAAGTTGGCTTGAAAGAGACACGTGACAATGGAGTTGTAGCTTGGCAGCAACATCCTCTAGAGCTTTCTCATGATCTCAATATCGTCAATTTTGTTCTTGAGACACAAGGCATTGATCTTTTCCACCACTACATACAAGTGAGAATAAATATCATTAGCTTTTTCATGAGGTAGCATGGTAATGGAATCATATTTATTTTTAAGAACATAGTAACACTCTTCCTTAGCCTTAGAGGAGCTCTCATGAATGTTTTGCAATTGCAACCAAATCTCATGCGCGGTACAAGATGCATTAATCTTATAAAACACATTTTTTGATATGCATCCAAATATGGCATTCTTGGTCTTAGCGTTGAATTTAATGAAGATAGGATGAAGTCTCTTATTCTCATTCGTAGTGCTCTTGGTCACATGCCACGCTTTCCTATTGTTTAACTCAAGGTAGGCTTGCATACGAGCCTTTCAATAAGACTAATCATCCTAATCAAACACGAGCGGACTCTTCATCCCGTTCAGCATCCTTACTCATGGCGGTGAAGCCCGAAAATTAGCACTTACCTCTGATATCAATTGTAAGGACCAAGGACACCGAGAAGGGGGGTTGAATCAGTGGACTTATAGGACTAATTTCATTAGAAACTAAAACTATGAGACTCAATTGCAACAGAAGCAAACCTATGCAATTCTAGTAGAGGAAGACCCCTAACAATACTAGTGATAAGATAAGAACAACAAGCAAGTACTAGCACGATAGCCACCAGGAGAAACCAAAGAACAACCTATCACTCTACTCGAACAGTATGTAAATGCAATAAGTAAAGAGAGAGAGAGATAGAGAGTGCTTAGTGATTTTTTCTCAAGGTCTTAGAAGGTAAGCGCTTTCTCTTAATCCTCGTTGAACCACTCCCGTCAGAGTCTTGGTTTTTCCCGTCATTCCTGTTTTGCGCTAGTTTGAATTACAAATACTAGTTCGTACATTACTTTTTGAGGGTATAAATGTCTTTTTCTTTGCCTTATTCTCCTTTGGGATTCTTAAAGATTCTTAGGGCACTCCCAATGCAAGTTTTTATAGTTGGTTTCTAAGAGTAATGAATTGTCTAATCCTCTCCAATGCATAATTTCTATAGTAGTTTCCATATAGATTAAAATTTAATGATCTTTTATATATTTTATAAAAATGAATTGTGTCATAGAAACTAGTAAAGTCCTCCCAATGGATAGCTTGTAGTTTCTTAGTGCTTCCATTTTAGTGAAGAGGTGGTTTCTTGGTGTAGAAATGGTTTCTTCATCCTTTATTCACTTTCTCTATTAATTTCTTTGTCGCATAAGCAAAATGGTGATGTGTCAAGCTAATTAAGAGGGATAGAAACTACTATTAATGCACCATTGGGAGTGCCTGATATTGTAAACAGAGGGAGTAATTGCATAGCAGCGATGATTATTGATGTAACGTGCATCAACGCATGCAAGTGGCCAGACCAGGAGTCCCAACGGAAATACACAATTTTATCACTCTGAAATGAATTTATTTTGTTTTTCAACAACTTTCTTTTAAATCTCATATAATTTTTCTACGTAGTTGTATTTTGTTAACTAACAATAATCCATGTGAACCCAAGATCTAAGAAATCTAGAAGAAATCGTCTGTTAAATTTGTAAGGAGTGTCTGTGAAGACATTTCATCGGTCAGATTTGTAAAAACAAAGAACTTTGGATGCATTTTTTCACATGCATGTAGCCTAACTCATCTCGGTTGAGAATATTTTACCATGTGTACGTAGAAAAGAAAAATTGTACTTTTTAAAGAGTAAAAATTTTGACAACTAATTTGATTGTTACAGCCTTAATTTTTTATCTGATTGAACACATTTAATTTTGTTATATTTATTTAATTTGAGGAATTAGGATCATATTTTGGTTTATATGACTATATTATTACATGACAGACGCAAAATTTATCATTATGATAGATAACCATTAAAATTGAAGCCTCTAATAACAATCACATCCTAATGATGTAAAGAAAAAATCATGGAACGGATGAAAAATTTAAATGAACGGCAAATAAGGGAAAATGAAAATTTTAGATGGTGAATAAGGGAAAAATATTAGTTTCGATAGCGAATAAGGAATTTACTCTTAAATTAAACAACCAGACTTGATGAGGACATTACTTCTTCAGATACACATAAGACTCCTCAAATTAGTATCAAATTTCACATCTTTCGATGTCCAAAAATTTAAAATTTTTATAATGAATTCGAAAGATAAATTCGAGTTCAAAAGAGATTCAAGAACTTCATGTTGATAATTTAAATTTGAATTTAATTTGAAATCA
The DNA here is from genome assembly GCA_001602295.1 of Zoysia matrella. Lineage (NCBI taxonomy): Eukaryota > Viridiplantae > Streptophyta > Magnoliopsida > Poales > Poaceae > Zoysia > Zoysia matrella. Next base: position 222,704 of record BCLG01000074.1, read on the forward strand.
AGATGGTTGTTCAAAATTTTAACCACAAAAGTGTTCAACATAGGGAGAACAAACATTTTGGACTCAAATTGATCTTAGGCAGAAGATTAGTGAAAGTTTAATGACTCTTATCCAATTCACAAGGGCCCAAATGAAATTCAGTTTCTAAACAATTAGCTGCATTCAAATTTCCATAGAGTTCAATCTTTCGATTTCAAAATCTATTCCAAAACAAAAGTTGTTCATCTATCTCTGTTCTACCGATCTGAAAGGTTTCAAAATTGTTAGAAGTTTGGGAGGTAATTCTTCCAAAGCTTAAAATTTGGTTACCTGATCTGTCTCCAGCAGATTTTTAAGTCTTCTTATCAGGTAACCAGTTTTCAAATTCAATATCTTTAAATTCCTCGTGAAACTGACTGTGCATGTCGGTGGGATGGTAGAAGACCATGTCAAGAACATCTCCAGCAAGTTTCGTTCGTATCAGAGCTTCGGAGATATTTACTTAGCAGCCCAAAAGTTGATTAATTGATCTACTTTCGGCAGACTTTTCAAGTTTTCTTATCAAGCAACTTTTTTTGAATTTCCATATGTTTCACTCTACTTAGCAAGAACCCGTGCATGTTGGTTATCTTGTAGATCACATATTGAAGAAATGTTGTACCAAATTCCAACAATTTTCCAGATTTTTGCTCGTCCTTTCTCTGTGCGCAAAATGCCTAAGCATTATGCGTGCTGGGCCTTTTCCCTGGCCGCTGGGGCCTGCCTGTCAGCCCCACTGCACCCTCTTCGCCAACCTCTGGCTGCCAGCGCGCACGCCCAGGTGGCCGCCTCTCGCGCCCTCGCTCATGCATGAAGGACACACGCCCCTCCGCCGCGTGCCCACGGCCTTTCTCCCCACTCCGGCCGAACCCCTCACTCCATTTTTCCTTCACCTCGCTCTCTCGCGCGTCTCCCTGGCTGAACGCGCCGCCTCCTAGAACACCACCACCGAGCCTTCTTCCGGCCAATATCCAAGCCGAGCTCGTGCGCCCATCCTCCCTAGAGCCTCCAAGCTCCTCGGCTCGCCTCCTCCCTGACTAATCTCGCCGGAGTTTGGTTTTTTCCCAAAAAATTGAGTTCTTGAAATCGCCGTGTTGTACCGACCGATTTCACGAACTCCGTCGAGTCCCTTCCTAATTGCTTTCGGATCTAGCCTCCCCACTCAGATGTGCAGCTCTAGAGCTCTCTAATCGGGCGAAATGCCATCGATCTAGGCAGAGATTTGAGGTTTCTTCTTCGTCGTCGTGCACGGCCGAAAGAGCTCGCCGATGACGTCCACCTTCCGGCCTCCCTCGACGCCGTCTTCCACCACGCTGGATTTATACACGCTCCTGAGATCCTGTAGGATCAAACAGTTTGGAATTTGGTCACCGGAGTGGAGCTCGCATCGCTGCCGAAGCTCCGCTCGAGCCGCCCCTCGACGCCAGCCCATCTCCGGTGTGCTCTGCTGTCTAGGACCCCACCTCCGCGTTCCCCTCGCACCGGGCATCAGGTTGGGGCAGCGAACGGCCACCACAGCCGCCGGTCGGCCGCCTCCGACCAGGCGCCGCCGCTTGCCGGCCAGCCGCCTGCCATGGCCGGCCTGGTCAACACGATCCCGCGCTTGGCGGATCTAGTGCGGCCACAAGACTCGATCCCGTGCGGCCACCCTGTGGCCAAGCATGTGGCGAGCCCCCAGAGGCTGCCATGTGGCCCTAATTGGCTGGCAGTTTTGAATATTTCCGGAAATCAATTAGTAATTGCGCATAAATCCTTAAATATTTGCAAAAATCATAGAAATTGCATGCTTGCTCGGAAAATTGCAAATAATATATCATTGGAATCCTCTCATCATGTAGAATATTTTAGAACTATCAACATTGCATTTTCTGCATTGGAATTATTTTTGTTAATTAAATAAGGTGCATTATACATACATGCATTTCATCATTTGCATGCATAATTAAAATGAATTTTTTTTATATTTAGCTTCTACTGATTACGATTTGTCATCTTAGAATTAATTAGATTTTTTGTGCCCCTAGAATTTTTATAAGTGATTATTTACTCTTAGCTAGAGATTAATTCATTATAAATTCATAGGTTAATAATAAATTGTAAAATTTGTTCAGAAATTAGTTTATTGCCCTACTAATATTATGAGCAACTAAAATCGTAGTTTATGCCTTCAAGAACCATATTAAGGAAATTTAGAAGTAATTTTCCTATTATGACTTATTTATTATAGTATAGAAACTCATCTTTATAGGTAAAAATCAGAACCTTCCCATATAATTACAAATAACGCGTTAAATTAATAAACTCATTTCTCATGAAAGCATTTGCATAACAATCGCCGTCATACGCCTTCATGAGCATATCATCGCATGTCGAACTTATCATCGCATGACCTTAGCATTTTATTAGGTGCAAAACTAATCGCACTCGCATATCATGTCATGCACTTAGGAAACAACGTGGAAGACTAGCAACTTGCTCTAGTTGCTCCAGAGGCCAAGGAAACACCCTCTCTGGAGTCCATTCCATAGGACATCGGACTGTCCGGTGCATACCATCACCAAACTCTTCGGTGACTTTCACTTTTAGATTCCCAAAGATACCTTCTCTGGACTTCAGCTTCTGGCTCATCGGACTGTTCGGTCATTGCACCGTTGGACTGTCCGGTGATTGATCCTCTTCGATTCTAGAAAGCACCTCTCTCTAGACTGGCTCCTCCAGGGTTCACCGTACTGTCTGGTGACCTCATCGGACTGTCCGGTGACTGAGTCATCAGCTGGTCTTGAGCTCCATTCTTCGACTTCGCTTCCGCTGCCATCTTTTGTGCTTTTTGAGGATCTAAGTAGCATTCACACCCTCTAACACCTGTATGACAGGAGACAAATGACTTTACCCCTTTTGATAGTACCGGTGTTCTTATAGACTCTCTAGCTAGTCCTTAGCCTTGGTCCTCTGAAGCCCGGCAACTCCTCTTCATGGTTCGTCCTTGTCATCCACCGAGGAAGCCCACCATATTGATGTAGAATTAGCGGAGTGGTACCTCTAACACAACCGTTACCTATGGTTGTTTATTCAATCACCAAAATCAATTCGTACCTTTTAGGTGACTTCAAAGGTCATGAAGCTTACAATCTCCTCCTTTTTAGTAATTGATGACAACCATAGTACTCACAAACAGTCCAAATGAGATGAAAAAAGGTAGAGAATAAAATACATCTCAAAAGAACACTTACCCTCTTACCTTGATGACTCCTAAAAAAATTTTGCAGGAGTTCCCCTCCTTTGTCATGGGTAGGATGCATCGCTCTCATTCGGTTCTCCTGTTGTTTGGTAGCTCTCTCTCCCCCTTTGTCATCTAATCATCCAAAAAGATGGCAACAAGGAAGCAAATAGAGAGGGAGAACGCTGGTTTGACAAAGAATAGTGCAAAATAGAGAATTAGACGGGAGTGCACATGCACAAAGGAACCTGGAAAACAGATAAAGCACTATGAGCCATACACAAAGAAGCCACGGGTTTAGTCAAAAACCGAGTGCATTTCAATGAGCTAAAAGAATCGAATGAAGCACAAGCTCATCAAAATGCCACAAAGAGCCAATAAAATCCACCAAAAGAAATCCACGGCCTCCCTCTAGACACCTAGCTCTCAAAACAATACACGTCATGTCTCTCACCCAACTTCTACAGAAGATCTAATCCTGCGCGGCTTAAGAGCTGGATGCGGTGACAGTCGGAGGCTGCTCCTCTGCTGGCTGAGCTGCTGCTGCTGCTGACTGGTCTCCTCCTAGCTGCTCAACATCGTCAAAAGCACTCAGTCTTGAGGAAGATGTCGGGATGGATCCTTGCCTTCAATTAAAGCTGGCTGATCCGCAATGGTAAGGACCTGAGCTGCCTCCTCTGGAGAATATCTGGCCTCAACCAAGATATCTGGATCTGAAGCTCTGGGCTGCTCGACTGCGATGGATGCTGGCTCTGACTGTGAAGCCTCTAGCGGTGGCTCTGTCAACGCTAACTCAGTAGTAGTAGCCTCAAAAGATAGAACCCTCAAAGCAAGGGAAGAACTACTAACTGTTGTCCCTGACTCGAATGTCGGTACTGACACTCTCGACTCAGCTGAAGCAAATAGTACTGACATCGAGTACGAGAAAACTAGAGAGAACTGAGAAGATGTAATAGGAACACTAACCCCTTTAGTAGTCGTGACTGTGCTGGCTGCCCCAAAAGGTATGAACGATGAAAGCCATGCTGATAGCAGTGTAGTGAAGGTGGACTGCTGCTGCTGACTCTGGCTCTGCAACTCAGATGTGAAGACTGGCACTGAAGAATATTGAGGATGAGGTGCAGTAGGCTAGAGCTGCGAAGACAGGGGACCTAGCAGCGTAGTCGTCAAAAACACTAGAAGAGGTGGCATACCAGTCCCCTGGAGATATGACACAATAGCTCCAAATTTGGCAGGCATATATGAAATGACCGTTGCCATCTTCAACTGAGTGCGCTGCGATCTCTCATAAAATTCTCTGTCCTGTCGTCTCCTCTCCTCTGCAAGCTCTCTCTCCATTCGAAGCCGCTCCTCAATATGGAGGCGCTCGAGTCGGTTCCTCTCCTCGAACTCAGCCCTCTCTCGGCGCATAAGCTCAACTTGCTCCTCTCGAAGTCTCTCTGCTCCTCCTGCTCTGCCTGAATAGCATCCAACCTGGCAGCAAGAGCAGAGTATGGTGTAGCACAAGAGGTCGGAGTCTCGGCTAGACTTGGAGCCTGTGCTCCCAGCACCCGGATGGCTCAGCTGGACGGAAGGAGGTGGTGATCTCTGGAAACGTAGAATACTCCTCCTCAGTCATCACTCTAGCTCTCCTCAGCATCAGGCATATGTAGGAGGCAAAAGGTAACTGACGAGCTCCAATCCCCTCATATACAACATCCTCCATCTGAGCAAGCAGCAAATCTGTCAAGTCAAAGATCTCATGCCTTAGCAGAAAACATAGCAGCCACTGATTCCCTCATGAATCGCTCTCTGTAGCTAGCACGAGGCGCTATAGACCTCGCAAGTAACCCTCTCAGTACACGAGCCTCGTGTATCAAGCGCAGAGGGTGCCTCGAGTAGTACTCCCCGTGAGGTGACGGGAAAGCAATACTCATCCTCTCATCACTCAGCTCCATCCCTCCAAACCATGGGTCAAAGTGTGGATCCGTATCTCTGAAGATACAAACTCTGGAGCAGTCAAGACATCGAACCTCTCAAACCGATGTGGCTCTCCTCGATACATGAACCAGAGATAAGACCTATCAGTAGAGATCCACAGTGAGGCACAAAATTCAAGCACCACGTCCTCACTATACCTCAAGGGCTAGGTGACTCACTCTGACAACCCTGAGAGAGGAAATGTACTCCTCCATATCAACCCCAGCTCCTTTGCTCAGTGCCTCCAAAGAACAGTGGCGATATGCAGCAAACACTGAGCCCTTGCCCTTAGTGGCAAGCTGCCTCCTATAGGCCTCATAGATCCTTCGCTGGAGTACTGTGCAGAACTGGCCAGCATCTGCATGCCTGTCAGCGGGGACCCAAGTAGTGAAGTCCACTCTCCTTTTAGCCTTGATGGTCGGGCCCTTTAGATTTAGCAAATCAACCTCAACCTCTGCGTTCCCGCCCATGGCCTGACGAGCTCTCTCGACTCTAGTTGTGCACACCTCGCACACTCTAGTCCTCTGATGTGGACATCTCTGTGTCCTCTACTGTGGGCTCTTCTAGACTACCTCTCCCTCCGCGGTTCTCGACTGCCTGCTTTCAAGAGCTCTCCGCGGCTGTGCCTCTGCCACTAGAGGAGTGGTCGCCAGTCCCTGTCGGGTCGACCTTCTCAACTCCCCTGGGTCTCAGAGTTGCCTATCCTCAAAGCACCAGGCCTCCTTTGTGGAGGAACATCCACATCCGCTGTAGCTAAGGCTTTGTCCCACTCAGGGTCGCCTGTCCTCTGCTTCTTCTTCTTCTTCCCAGGCTGTACGGCCTTGCCCTTTCCTTTCTCCTTAAAACTCGATCTCTGACTGCTCATCTTGTCAACTTTCCGAAAGATCAACTGACGTTGAAAGAACTACTAACCAGCTAACATTGCAAGATAGGATTAAGAGCTTGGCTCTTAACCCATTCAAGAAACCACTCTGGACAGACTGAGACTCTGAATTGCCACTAAAACTGTACTGACCCACTGTCCAACTGTCACTGCACCACATAAAAATAAAATATAGGTTGTAAGCACAAAAGGTGAGCAACTCAAAAAAGTCCTAGCGGTGAAATCAAAGACATATCACCGATCAAATAAAGCAAATAAAAGCAACAGTGATATCGACAGACTAATGTCACAATTCATATAATAGCAATGCAACTAAATTATGACACTAGCGACAGGAAACTTAATGCCATACTAAAAAAATGCAAGCAATAACCTCGATATGGCACTAAGTACAGGAATTTGTCAACTAATCACGTCAATTGGCAAAAAAAGGTGAGACCTTTATGCAATTCATACCAATTTCCGCAATTAATTAACAAACAAGACATGCGGGGTATTTCTGATGAAATAAAGGAGATAGAATCCAATACCCCGTAGGACAAGAACCGAAGACTGCCGAAGAACTCGTCAAAATTGTGTCCGAACACGAGAAACCAAAAACTCCACTGAGGGTTTTAGGGCTTTGAAAACACGGACGAGGAAACAATGAGCTTGGACAAGCAGCGGGGGCGTGCACCGGCAGGAAATTTGGCAGCGAGGAAGGCACAACAGTCGGCGGCGCGGTGAGGCGGTGCAGTGGCGCGACGCGGCAGCAGGAGCTAGGGCAGTGGAGCTGCTAGGGCACGCGTGTACGTGTGAACACAGCGAGGCAAGGCTGCATGGCGAGCAGAGCGGCGGCGCAAGGCAGAGGAGCGCGGCGGCCGGAGGCGCAAGGGCAGCGATGCTCGAGGCAGCGAGGCGCACGGCGGTGGAGCACGACGGTGATCGGCGACGGGCGGGGTGACCGACTCAAAGTTCGCACGAATTTTGGAGCGCAAGGGAAAGTCTACGTGCGGTTAGGTCATAAGATAATCAACGGCCAGGATTAAAAGAAATTAAAACGGATGGCCGAGATTTCACCGATCAAGGAGATCTATTTGGACCGAACAGTCCAGTGTCTAGAGAATTCCAATTTTAGAGAGGCACCCGCTTCCTCTTCCAGTCGCCGAACTGTCCAGTGATATTGTCGAAATGTCCAGTGTCTATCCAATTCCGCAAAGTGACTGATCCAAAGATATAGTCGCCGTAATGTCCGGTGAAGGCGCCGGAATGTCCGATGACCTCAAGGAATTGCAGAATCAAGAAATTCTTTGTAGACTCTAAGTGTCCTCACCAAAGAACCAAATAAACACCACACTTATCTAGAAAGGGAAGTCTCAAACACTCCTTTGCCAATAGATAACTCACAAAGAGTCGGTGGAACTACCCAACATGTACCCCTGCCGTGCGCTTGCCTAGCATAACGTCAACAGTGAGAGTAACCAAGTTGCCTTGGAAGAGACGTGACGATGGAGTTGTAACTTGGTGGCAACATCCTCAAGAGCTTCCTCATGATCTCCACATCATCAATTTTGTCCTTAGAGTTGATCTCCTCCACCACTATATGCAAACGAGAGTAAACATCATTAGCTTTTTCATGACATTGCATGGTGACGAAATCATATTTGTTCTTAAGAATATAGTAACGCTCTTTCTTGGCCTCGGAGGAGCCCTCATGGATGTTTTTCAATTGGATCCATATCTCATTTGCGGTGGAGGATGCATTGATTCTAGAAAAGACATTTTTAGAAATGCAACCAAACATGGCATTCTTGGCCTTAGCATTGTATTTAATAAAAATGAGATCAAGTCTCTCATTCTCATTCGTAGCATTGCTAGTAACTTGCCACCCTTTTCCATCGATTGACTCTAGGTAGGCTTGCATGCGAGCCTTTCAATAAAAGTAATCGTTCTCATCAAATATGGACGGAGTGTCCATCCTATTCGACATCCTTACTCAAGGCGGTGAAGCTCGAAAATGAGCACTTGGCTTTGATACCACATGTAAGGATCAATGACACTGAGAAGGAGGGTTGAATCGGTAGACTTATAGTACTAATTTTGCTACAAACTAAAACTACAAGACTTGATCGCAACGGAAGCAAACCTAAACAAGTCTAGCATGCCAAGACTCATAACAATGCTAGTGATAAAGAAATAACAACAAGCGAGCATTAGCACGATAGCCACCAAGAGGAATTAAGAAACAACCTATCACACTACTCAAACGGTAAGTAAATGTGATAAGTAAAGAGAGTGAGATAGAGAGTGCTCAGTGATTTTTTTCTGAGGTCTCAGAAGGTAGGTGCCTGCCCCTAATCCTCATTAAACCACTCTCATCAGAGTCCAGTCCCTCCCGTCGTTTCTGGAACAATGCTCACAAGGGTACGTTTCACTCCCGGAGTGAAGACACCGGCAGCCTGGCTGTCGCACATAATACCCAAGCGCTATAGCAAGCCTCCAAGGCTTGGGTGCTCCCTCTTGGTTTTCCTTTCGCCCGAGGGACTCGAAACCACACACAGACTTAGCGACGTCTTTCACAATCTCTTTGAAAGCTCAATTATCGACTCCTAGCCAGTTTAGGCTACCCACACCACGAGTAATAGGCAAAGATCACTCCTCTCAAGCCCTACAAACTCTAGAAGTGTATGAATGCCCTCTATTACTCTCCTACTAGCACAAAGATCTCTAATCTTGCAATGTGCTCTCTTGATGGTGTCCCTTGCCTCTCACAACTTGACTCCAGCAATTTTGATCATGGGCACACAAGAAAACGTCTCCCTCCACGGTTTAAATAGGCTTCAGGCCTAAAAACAACTGTTGTGACATGATGTCACAAAGTTGACCGCTTTATGCAATCACTGGACTGTTCGGTGACTAAACCACCGGACTGTCCGGTGACCCTTCTTCCTCCTCGACCAAGAAAACACCCTCTCTGAAATCTATTCCAGAGGACACCGGAGTGTTCGGTGCATATTTCACTGGACCGTCCGGTAACTTTTACTTTTGGATTTCCAAAGACACCTTCTTCGGACTTCAGCTTCTGGCTCACTGGACTGTTCGGTCATTGCACCGACGGACTGTCCGGTGACTTATCCTCCTCAACTCTAGAGAGCACCTCTCTCTGGACTGGCTTCTCCAAGGTTCACTGGACTGTCCGGTGACCTCACCGGACTATTCGATGACTGAGTTTTTAGCTGGTCTTGAGCTCTGGTCTTCGACTTCTCTTCCTCTGCCATCTTTAGTGCTTTATGAGGATATAAGGAGCATTCACACCCTCTAACACTTGTATGACAGGAGACAAATGACTTTACCCCCTTAATAGTACTGATGTTTTTATAGACTCTCTAGCTAGTCTTTAGTCTTGGTCCTTCGAAGCCCGGCAACTATTCTTCTAGGGTTTGTCCTTGTCGTCCACCGAGAAAGCCCACCATATTGATGTAAAATTAGCGAGGTGGTAACTACAATACAACCGTTACCTATGGTTGTTCATTTAATCACCAAAATCAATTCATACATTTTAGGGGACTTCAATGGTCATGAAGCTTACAGGTACGCTCACCACGTGGATACTGATCAGAAGAAGAAAGAGTGTTTCAAGAGAGGTCAGAGTACAAAGCTCCATGATCACCTGGCATTCTACAACCAAGGTACATTCAGTGATTTGGAGAGTGCGGCTATCACTCAAAAGGATGCCATACGTACCCATCAGGAGGAGAAGAAAAATAAGAGGGCAATGGTTGGTTCTTCAAGCCATGCTCCTCCAAAGTATTGTCTTGCTGTCACTTCTCCTATTGGTCATAGGTTTCAAGTTGCAGCGCCGCAAAGGGAAAGCTTTCGTCCTCTTTCCTTTCAGCAGCCAAGGGCCCTTAATGCTCCACCTCAGCAGCATACTCATAGGTTTAGACCTCCACTGCAACAAGCTCCACAAGTGGCAAGGCCAAGCTCTTATCCGTGCTACAATTGTCGTAAGACTGGTCACTTTGCGAAAAAATTGTCGCCAGCTGAGGCAGCAGCAAAACCGCAATAATGCCCATCCTCAAGCTGCGAACAGAGCTCCTCTGTAGAGGAATAATTCACCCAAGATTGGCCGAGTCAATCACACTACTCTTGATGAGATTTCGGATGGCGAAGCAGTACTCGCGGGTATGTTTCTTCTATATGAACACCCCGTAGTGGTACTTTTTGATTCTAGTGCAACTCATAATTTTATAAGCCTGTCTTGTGTGGGGAAATATAAATTGTGCACCACCCCCATGAGATCACTTTATGTTATTACATCTCTGAGAAAATAGCCGCCACTCAAGAAATAAGGCATGCTCCTATTAGGATAGGAGGGAAGATCTTTCCATCTTATTTTATTGTTCTGGAAGGGCAAGAGATAGATGTCATCATAGGAATGAGAGAGGACTCATAAAGCTGCGCTGCACATAGCTCCTCGTGAAATTCAATTGGATTCTCCGCTTCATGGTGCGATGTCTCTTAGATTGACATATCCCAAACAAACCTCCTCCTTGTTCTACCACGTAACCGGTCAAAGTTTGGAGGAAATTGCTATTGTATCTGAATATCTGGATGTTTTCTCTGAAGACTTACCGGGTATGCCTCCTAACCGAGAAGTAGAGTTCTGCATTGATCTTCAACTGGGTACCACTCCTATCTCAAGAAGGCCATACAAAATGGCTCCAAATGAGTTGGCCGAATTGAAGGTGCAATTGAAAGAGCTTATGGACAAGGGTTTCATTCGTCCTAGCTATCTCCATGGGATGTCCTGCTCTCTTTGTGAAGAAGAAGGACGAATCAGGCTATGTGTGGATTATCGATCATTAAATGCAGTCGTCATCAAGAACAAATATCCACTGCCTCAGATTATCATCTTATTTAATCAATTGGTTGGTGCCAAGGTTTTCTCAAAATTGATCTTCGTTCTGGCTATCACCAAATTAAAATCCGTGCCGAAGACGTCCCAAAAACCACCTTCTCTACGAGGTACGGTCCATATGAATACCTCGTTATGTCTTTTGGACTAACAAATGCTCTAGTTTACTTCATGTATTTGATGAACTCGGTATTCATGCCAGAGCTGGTATTCATCGATGATATTCTCATACACTCCAAGTCTGAAGAAGAGCATGCTGAACATCTTCGCATCGTACTTCAACGACTGAGAGATCATCAATTATATAATAAATTCAGCAAGTGCGAGTTTTGGCTGAAAGAAGTGCCTTTCCTTAGGCATGTTGCTTCTGCGGAAGGCATTGCCGTGGATCCAAGCAAAGTGCAAGAAGTGCAGAATTGACAGCCTTTTACATTGATCACTGAAGTCCGTAGCTTTCTTGCACTTGCCGGATATTATCGAAGGTTCATCCCTAACTTCTCCAAGATTGCCAAGCCAATGACCGAGTTGTTGAAGAAGGGCATCAAGCTTGTGTGGGATAGTGCTTGTGAAGAAGCTTTTCAAACTCTTAAGAAGGACTTGACCACCGCACCCATTTTAGCTCAACCCGACATCACTAAACCATTTGATGTATATTGTGATGCTTCTGGTACAGGTCTTGAATGCGTCTTGATGCAAGAAGGCCATGTGATTGCTTATGCTTCAAGACAACTTTGACGTCATGAGAAAAACTATCCTACTTATGATCTAGAAGTGGCATCTGTGGTTCTAGCCTTGAAGATATAGAGACACTACCTCCTTGGGAATCTGGTGCATCTTTACACAAATCACAAGAGTTTGAAATATATCTTCACTCAGCAAGATCTGAATATGAGGCAGATAAGATAGCTACAACTTAGTAAGGATTATGAGTTGGAGATCCACTATCATCCTGACAAAGCCAATGTGGTTGTCGATACCTTGAGTCGCCAATCTTATTGCCATAATTATCAAATTTCAGCAACTTTATCTTCTTTTGAAGAGGAACCAAGTGTGAGAGTTCTTCCACATGAAGCCTTATATAACCTTGCTCTTATTCCGACTCTTCGGGAGGAGATAATTGAGGCTCAAAGAAAAGATGAGAGTATGCTGAAAATTAAAGAACGATTCAAGAAGGGAGAATCCATGCCATTTAAAGAGGATGATGAGGGTACATTATGGTTCCGTCACCGTATAGTGGTATCCAGAAATCATGAGCTACGTAAGAAGATAATGGACGAGACTCACATGTCCAAATACTCCATTCATCTTGAGAGTAATAAAATATACCATGATCTTAGAAAGAAGTTTTGGTGGTCAAGGATGAAGAGAGAAATTGCTAAATAAGTGTCCGAGTGTGACACTCGATGGAAAGTGAAAGTGGATCATTTACGCTCAGCAGGTCCTCTCCAACCTCTGAGTATTCCGAATTGGAAATGGGAAGACATAAGTATAGACTTTATTGTTGGACTCTCATTTACTTCTCGGAAACGACTCTATTTGGGTCATCGTGAATCGCATGACAAAATCAGCTCACTTCATCTCGGTGAATAATCGGTACAACGCCAAGAAGTATGCTGAGTTGTATATATCTCGTATTCTTTGTTTGCATGAAGTACCCAAGACCATTGTATCGGATAGAGGAAGCTCGTTTGTCTCTCGCTTTTGGGAACAACTGCATGCTTGTTTGGGTATCAAGCTGATTCGAAGCTCTGCTTATCATCCGCAGACCGATGGTCAAACCGAGCGTGTCAATCAAGTCTTAGAAGACATGTTTCGGTCATATGTTCTCACTAGTGGCAAGAATTGGGATGAATACTTGCCTTTTGCGAAATTCTCCTACAATAATACCTATCAAGAGAGCATAAAAATGTCACCTTTTGAAGCTCTATGTGGTCACTCATGTCAGACTCCTCTGAATTGGTTTGAAACTTGTGAACGAGTGAACTTCGGACCGGATTTAGTAGCTCAAGCCGAAGAGAAAGTTCAAACTATTCAAGCGAACTCAAAGGCTGCTAAATCTCATTAGAAAAGTTATGCTGCCAAGGGTGTACAATGCTTTGGGATAAGAGGAAAGTTGGCTCCCAGATATATTGGTCTATTCCAAGTTCTAGAGAAATGTGGCACCGTCACTTATCGACTATAATTGCCATCTCAATTATCGGGAGTTCATGATATCTTTCATGTATCACAACTCAAGAAATGCTTGAAGCTACCTCAAGATGTTATGATTCCTGAGATTGAGCAATTGCGAGAAGATCTTACTTATCCCGAGTATCCGATCAGCATTATTGATCACAAAGATCGAGTCACTCACAACAAGACCACTAATTCTACAGAGTTCAGTGGAGTAATCATTCCAAGGATAAAGCTACATGGGAAACAGAAGAACATCTCTAATCAAATTTTTCGGAGTTTTTTCAATCCCTGTAAGTGACCACTCTTGCTACTCATTTTTTTCTTCTAAATCTCGGACGAGATTTCTTTAAGTGGGAGGGCTGTCAAATTCCACATCTTTCAAAGTCTAGAAATTGAAAATTTTTATAATGATTTCGAAAGATAAATTCAAGTTCGAAAGAGATTCAAGAACTTCACGTTGATAATTTAAATTTGAATTTAATTGAAATCAAAATGGATGTTCAAAATTTTAGCCACAAAAGTGTTCAAAATAGGGGGAACAAAATTTTGGACTCAAATTGATCTTTGGTAGAGGACTAGAGAAAGTTTAATGACTTGTAACATCTCTAATTTTCAAATTAATAAAGTGGTGATTTCCCAAATTTCTTTCCATTTAAATTGACATTTTCCCCAATTTTTGTTCCAATATTTCGTTCTGTTCAAAATTCATTCGTTCCGAACCTCGTTTCGTCCAAATTCGAAATCCGTTTGTCTAAATTGATCCGGTGCCGAAATAATTTAGTCTGCGTCATTTTTACGTTTGACTAAATTTATTTTTCGAAATTTCTCAAATTAATTTTCGTGTCTCTAAATATCTTCTCTAATTAATATCTACAGCCTTTTTAATTGTTTCACGTTTTTCAATTAATTTTCAGATTTATTCCTAACCCTACCCACTTTCCCCTCCTATAAATACCTTCTAACCCTAATCTCTTTTTTCCACTCCTCATTTTCCCCCAGAAAATTTCCAACTACCGCACCTCCCTCGCGCCGCCTCTCTCCTTGTTTTGCTCACCTCCGCGCCGCACGTCGCCGTCTGCCTCGTTTTTCTGCGTGTCGCCGTTCCCGTCGCGCTCTGCTCTGCGTCCGCCCGCGTGGAAGCCAGA
>BCLG01000074.1:246463-258412 GCA_001602295.1 Zoysia matrella
GTTCTTGTGATAAAAAAAGATTGTGTGTCGATATTTTTATTCTTTCTTTGCAATCAAAAGTGAGTAAAATTGATACATCAAGATTTTATGCATTCACTAGTGCTGAAATTAAATATTTCACCCCTATTATACGTGAAAATAATGAGCTGAAATTGATATCTTCTCCAAATATTATAGGTTATATTGAATATGATTTTTTTTACCTTGCTACAGTAGAAAAGATAATATTTTTTCAACCTGAATTGACTTTGTTAACTAGAACCTATTTTTATGTTACAGACAACTCGGATCATAAAGGTGTATTTATAGTACATAAAGTTTATATTTTTCTCAAATTAAAAATTCTCTTGCATGATAAAAATAAATGATAAACTAAATAATAAAAATACAAAAATATAATACGATGTCATGTTTATTTATTTTTTTTAAAACAACACACTTTATAGCTTTTTATAAAAATAATAATGATACAGATCATGCGAATAATTTTCACTACCAAATGCCCCTAGGAACCAGACCCTAGGGAAAGAAGTAAAAAGCAGTAGGGAAAAGATTTCCTTAGGAACTTTCCTAGGGAAAAGTTTGTAGGAGCCCTACCGTTTCTCAGGAACGTAGGGAAACATCGTGATCTTTCCCTAGCAAAACCAACACCCTAGGGAAACTGTGCAGACATTAAAAAATAAAAAGGCACTTGGCCTTACGGCCGATGCCACGGCCACCGCTTGCCTGCGCCGCTCCATTGGTCCTTCGAAACACTGCACCGGCCGGCAGCTGCTGCTACCGCTCCGCGTGCTGCCCCTGGTCCTCCGCCGCAGTGCTGCCGCAGGTCCACCTTACCCTCGCTCCGCCGCAGGCCCACCTCGCTCCGCCGCATGCCAGCCTCATGCCACCCTGCCGCTGGCTTGCCGCACCGTTGATGTCGCCGCTCCGCGTGGAACTCTAGGGATAACTTCCATTTCCCTACGGTTTGCTGAAAGATTCTACGGATATTTTCTTTCCCTACAGCTCAAAGGGAAACTCTAGGGGAAAAAGAAAAATTTGTTGGGGCGAAGCGGTGGATTCTAGTAGTGTTTAAAATATATTTTGAGAAAACGTTTATTTTACTGATTTTTACGATAAAAATACTTTATGTGATGTTTTAATATGCAAAGATGTATCGTTTGTATGTCGTGATCTTTTTAGCTATTTATCCACTTCTGAGTGTTACTAACTATTCTTGCAACTATTTTTACAGAAGTATCATAATACTAAAGGAGCATGCCGAGAGCGACTTTTCATCAAGAAGAAAAGAATGATGAGACTATAAACCACCAAATGATTGCATTAAAATACCTCTGTAGCTTTCACTTTTTTTTATATAGATTGCAGAGCATGATGAAGTCGAAATTTCAGCAATGAATTTGAGTTGATAACGACTCCAAAGAAAAAAAAGAAGATAGATACACACAAAACTCCTCAAATTACTATTAATAAAACTCACGCACGACAGTTAAGTTAAGATTAGAGATAAGCTCATTTTTAAATACTTTATTTGAAAATAAATTGTTACCTAATAACTTTATCATGATTAAAAACATTGTTAAAAGTCAAAAGAAGTAAGAAAAAAATTTGAAGATGCTCAAAATCAACAAAACATGTTTAACCATGTAAGAGATCCAAACTCAGTTCAATCAAACTTCTGATGTAGCCTCCATCACATACGAAGCTCATTTTGTACGTTTTAGATATGTATAAAAAGTTAAAAGAATAAGCTTTTCAACGAATATAATCCTGTGCCAAAATACTTTTTAAATCTCTAAAATCGCTGAAATAATATGACATTCAAAATATATTAAGATGTTATGACACCATCTTTTGCCTCTTGAGCTATATATCTTTTTTAAACTTATTATTATTAATGTTTGCCCTTTAAAAACGTCTTAATCTCTAAATAAACAATAACCACATCATTAAATATAGATTTTGCTTAGTTTTAATCTATTATCAAACAATTTCACCGGCAAACAGTTTCATCGCTTGTCGGTTTGTTAGATTTCAACTTCGTGATTTAATTCAAATTTTATAATTAAATTGCGTTCTTTCTTGTTCATGCCTGTGTTCTTCGATTGAAAGTTTGGATTAGCCTTTTTGACGAGGTCAGTTGTATATACACGGTTGATAAGCAGAAAAATGATGCTGCGATTACAGAGTTCAAATGGTGTTGATTTCAGACCGGATCAATAGTGTGTCGTATCTCCGCCAAATCGAGTTAACATGACCTGACGAAAGATCGGTAAAGATGTACACATTAAGAGTAATCTTAGACATTCATAATAATTAACAATTAGTATTGCATAATTTAAATAAGAAAAAACATGTACATGTAAGATAGCGGAGCATAGCATCAAACTGAATAGAAAACTGGCACTACTAATCATGCAGCCTCGTGCCCGTACTAGCAAAGTAAATAAACTGAACATGATTAATCTTTTCGTGCCAATGAATAAATTAAACATGATTAATCCTTCCATGCCTGAATGCATGTAGATGATCAATACATATACAGATAAAGCAACACTGTTACCCCTGCCATTCCTATCTAGCACGCTTATCAGGCACATATAAAGCCCAATGAATGTTCAGATTTGTTACACATCATGTATCTATTATAAATACACACAAGACAACTTTATATAATCAACCATGCATAAGATAGCTCCTAAAAATCAAGGCCCTGTTGAAGTCCATATTTGTGAACTGTGGCCATCTAAACAACACAAACATATGGCTGCAAGGATATGTAAGGTCAGGTTTCTTGCTGCAGACATCACAGAGAGCAAAGAAATCACTACCATAACTGTTGTTTAAAATACAGAAAGACCTTAAACAATCCACCTCTAGGATTTCCCGAATTCAACGATTCAAAGATACTAATTCAAAGATAGTAATTCCAAGATACATCTACTAACTGCTTAGCAAATTTCCAGGTTTAGTGCTAGCACAGCACTTGATGCAACACCTACGACTAATTTTACCAGGAGCCTATATTTCAAGTCAAGGAAAATGTCATCCAGTCTAGAGAGCAATGCAACAAGGCAGTTCCAAGCTACTGCACCTGCTGAACCAAGGCATGCATTTTGTACATTGCTACAAAGATTAGAACAAATCTTGATTAAAAAAAAAAGATGATGAGAACAAATCTATTGCTACTAAGACTCGAACAAATCTATGGTGAGAACAGAGAAGCAACCAAAGCTTACAAATTTGTCATTCTCTACCCACATTCAGCTAATCCAAGTAAAAATTGGTTTTACATGTTTTATATGATACTGAAACATATTTTACGTTTCATAAAAATGCTTTGCTATGTCTTTACAGTCATATAAGATCAACATCAATATTTCTAACTATAGCAAGTGCCATGAGTAAATTCTATGTCATGATCACCCAACAGCTTTGTCAGAACATTACAGCAGCGAGACTCACTACATTCCATTTGCCATGTCTAAATAAAACAACAGAGCATGTTGTTTCTGTCTCGGAACTCCAGAGTGCCCTTTTTCTATTCAATGCATTGTCCCATGTGGCCTCTTCTTCTGGTTCAAGAAGTGGTGATACTGTGCGGGTGGTAAACAGTGAATATATTCAAATGATAATATCACAAGATCAAACAAGATAAAAAAAATTGGTACAATTGCTAATCTACTTCGAGGCAAACTAAAGTGCATAAATAATGTGCCACTATTTTTTATGCCTAGTTTCAAAATAAGGCAGATATCCTTAATTAGGCACATATAGTCCAATGTTTGTGCTTCGCTATAGGGAAAAAAGAATGGCACTATCTAGCATATGCTAGTATGGAATGCAAGCACTGACCACCCAAAGTAATGAAACATATAAATATGAATGCTACGGAAAAACCACTTATATAACACTGTAAATACCTGCATTATATCAGTAACATGCCTAGTACAGAATGCATGATCAGTTGGACCACTTTTCAGCAAATAGATGTAATATTTTTTTACAATTACTTTTTTTTACAATACAATGCTCATTGCCTCATGACAAAAGTGTATTATTATTATCCATACACCCACTACAAGACTTAGAGGTAAAGATTAGGACGCACTTAACACATTCACAAAAAAAATAAATTTTGTGCCCGAAGAAAAACTATAAAGTCTTTTCATAGGGATAATTATAGCATAGGATGTGTAGGATGGGTTACAATTTTGCACACTGCGCGATAAAAGGAGTGCTATCAACTCTTGCATTCTTTCAATTTAGAGAAATATAATTTGGCTCCTGATATGAATCGTAGAATGGGCTAAAATTGTATTGCAAAACAACTCATTTTCCAATGTTACCATGGATTTTCCTTTTCAGTTAGCAAGATCAAATGAAAAGCCATTTTATGTGGGAAAGCAGACTTATACCAAATTTCGAATTACCAAAACAAGGACCTTACCTTAGACGTCCATATTGTTCAAAAAGCTACTAAGCATTGGTTAATCCCCAGGAATCCATGGCAGGTGAGAAAGGAGGGGGTGCACGGCGTGGGATCCGGCGGGGCGGCTGCAGCACAGAGGGTGATGGAGAGCTTCGCAGCACTAGCAACCGAGCCCGGATGAAGATGAAGAAGACAGCTTGGGCGTGCCTCCTCTATCCAGGGGGATGTTACAGCCGCGCCGGGGCGGGTTGGGCCGGTCAAGGAGGGGGCGTGGCGTGGCTGGGGCAGGCGTGGTAGCCAAGGCGGGGGCGAGGGCCGCTCCGGCCGAGGAGGGGGCGGGGCTGGGACCAGGCGTGGCAGCCAAGGCGGGGCCAGGCCACCCGAGGAGGGGAAGGCCGAGGCGACGGCTGTGCTGGGCTGGGAGGGAGACGAGGTGGAGGGAGCCGGTACAGGGCAGGGTTGCCGCGGAGGGGCGGCCTGTAGCTCCATGGATCTCGGGAAGAGTCTTCGCGTTGATGGAGTTGGGGAGAGAAGAGGGTAGGGTCCACCTGTCAGTGTACGTACGGAGGAGGCGTGGACGGGGTCACGGGGTATTGATAATGTTTGCAGACTATTTAAATTCAGTTTATTTTAGTTGTATTTGGCGGATCAAATGGCAGTGCACTTAAAAATTAGGCATGATAGGACTTTAGCCTTTTTAAAAACGGCTTCGGCGTTGACTTCTTTAGAAAAAAAAAGTTTTTTATGGCTTTGACTCCAACTCTTTAAAAAATGTTTGATAAAAAAGTTTTTTCTCTCACTTCTTCTATTTTTTAAATAGATAATACAGTTAAATATCCATAGTTCCCTTGTATTGGAATTAAAAACTAAGTACGGCTACCGCACCTCTCAACGTTAAAAGTCGAACCTAACTGAACGTGTGTCACGTTAATATCTACTATATGCGTAAGTCATGATGTACAAGCCAAAATAATTTATAATCTTAATAAAATATTTGAGGTAAATTACAAAGTAAATAATTTATTACAAAAAATATCTATTAATTGCTCATGACGCTCTAGCGACCTGTAATTTATTAAAAAAACCCTCTTTCTTTGAACCTGCACGATCCTTTTATATCCTGTAATATGGAAAGAACAAATTCAATAAATATTTTTTCGATATCTGGATTGAATCTCCGAAGGGGATTCATCCGTGACGCGCAGCCACAGAGGCTTCGATCGTGGACTTCGGTGCGCGCGCGACGGCTGGGATCGCGGGGACGCGACGACTGCGAATGCGCCGGGACGCGAGTTCGTGACGCGCGGCGACGGGAGATTTCGATCGGATATGACTGTGCTCGCTAGACGTGTCTTGGATAAGCTTGCGTGGAAGTTTTTCTCTTCCGTTGAGAAAATCTGGTATAAGAAGGGGAAGGGCAACGACGGATATAAGGTGCACATAGGATTGAGGAGCTCGAGAAGCTTTTTTTTTACGGCTCTTTGCTTCACCCTACAGCCCCTTCCCATAAAAAAGAAATTCAGCTTCTCCGCTACCCGTTTGATGCGGCATCACTTGAAACCAATGAAGAAGCTATTTAAGAAGCCTTATTAAACGGGGTCTTAGACTGGACGGCGTTGCCGCTTTTAGTGCCTGGTATATAGTCAATATACCTACTGTAATGTACAAAATATACTATGTATGTCTCCCTTCTTTTCTATAACTATAATTGATAAACCTTTAAAAATAAATCAAGTGCAGAACATAATGAATAAAATATTTTTGTTATAAAGGTACTATTTTTCTTTCATTCATTCATTTACCTCAGGTTCTGAAGGGTTGATGAGCTCAGGTCTGTGTGTTACAGGCAGAACATATAAACATTGCTTATGAATGAGCCAGAACTCACTGTCCAACACCAATAAGAAATAGGTATTAAAACAAAACTATTACTATCTGAAATAAATGATGTTGATTTAAAACGATCCAAGTTAAGCCAATTTCTAAATGGAACACAGATAAAATCTGTACAGTGCTAATATCACATTTTCTCACAATAAAATAGACATGAGAAAATATCGCCTCATCGGTGCAGGAGCAAGTCAGAGATATTTCACCAAATTATATATAATATTCATTGTTTTATTTGAAGAAATGAAGCAGGATATATCTAAATATTGCACTGCTAAATGTTGTATGGCCTCCTTTTTGGTAGCTTTCAACTTTAAGAGGACTCACTCATGGCACTGCTCATGCTGGTATATTGAAGAATGAAAGATAGCTTTTTTTTTGGAATGGCCTTGGGATCAGGAGAAGCTTAAGCCAAAAGCTAAATCAACTGGATCAGAGGTTCTTGTGCTGCAGTTTTGCAATCAAGGCTACTTCATTTCTGAATTCCTTTGTGCCTTGTCCAGAACCCTTACTAAGTCTTTTGATGGTTATTTTATTTCTGTCTTCCAACATTTCCTACATGATTACATTACCCACAATAAGAAAGCAATGAATACTGTGTTTTCTGATGGTGTAATTGTCAAGGTGGAAGTTTTGCTTCTACCTTATAAACTTTGCCGAAATTTCCTTTCCCAACCAAATTTGAGTCACAAAAAAGTGTGTTGCCGCCATAATATCATGGAAGCTAATAAATGGGTGCTCTAGATTTTTATTACCATCTTCATCTATCCCTCAAGTATTCTCACAACATTCTATGCTGAACTTTCTCCCTTTTTCCTTTACCTGTTAGCAGAGACATCAATATGAGTACTTACATTTTTCAACTCTTACATGACAATGTTGTATTTTGGAAAATAGGGTTCTTATTCCTTGTACCTCTGTATTTGCATATCTAGAGAATAGCCAGCAGCAGACAGGCTATGGTCGGAAGCAAAACCCAGCCAATTTCCTTCTTTTGAACTGCTAGCAGAAACATATTGATTTGTTGATGCCCCACTTATAAAAGGATTAAAGGGCTGATATCTTACGAATAATTTCCGAAACTAATCTTAAAAAACTGATGAGCTAACTACAACTCAAATAGTAACATATGATCGTATATTGATTTGTAAGGGTTCAAAAAAACCATGGAATCAGAAACAATTTTGCCAGTTTAGTGTTAACCAAGCTATGAGAGATGATATATTGATAGTTCATTTCACATGAGTGAGACCATATATGACGGCAGTGCAGCCTGCAGGCATAAGAAAAATAGGGATACATGTGCAATGAATTGGCATGGCATATTTAGATGGCAAACACACGGTCAACTTACAGGAAAATAAGCAAATATGTGTAATAATGCCACGCTTGATACACAGGATCAAGTGGCACTACTCAGGGTAATTATGCAGCAATACATAGTTTCAAGTAGAATATATTTGAACTATTTTTTTTATTTTGGTAGAACAGAATTCTAAAAAAGTAAAAGCAGAGGTGAAATTTTGTTCATACCAAAGAAAAATAGCTGGAAAATGAATATAGCAAAAACCATACTCTGTAACCAACAGTACAAGATAAAAACTTGCAGTGCACAACCACATCGTCGGGAAGTTGCTTCACAAAGTCGGTAGCTGCATATTGACAATCCCACTGACTGTTTGATAAGGAGAAAACAAATTAGTAATCGTAGAATACTTATATCAGTTAGACATGCAAGTAAAGCATGGCCACTACAGCTGACAAGGCGATAAAGATCTATGGGCCATTATAAGTGAACAGATCAACAATCAGTTAAAGCAAAAAATTTCATTGCATCAACAAATGTCACGTGAGGAATCTAAACTTCGGCATTGCTCGCCTATTCCAATATCCAAATGTGAAACGATCTAGTGTCTAACGTAAACCACAAAGAACTGGTGCGCTTTTGGGCCCAATATGGCAACAGAGCAATTAACTCTGTCCCTGGAACAAAATCAACAAAAACATAACATCAGATTGATCACAAGCACGCTACACAACACAGTGCACTGGCGTATCAAGCAGCAATGCAGGCGAACAGGGTGCAGACGGACAGGGTGCACTAGGTGATGGAAGAGGAATTAGGGGAGGAACCTATGAAAAAGTGATCAGACGAGAAGGGTTGAGCGGGGGACCGGACGGGCATCGATGAGGGGCGGGGCGGACGGCGGTCGGAGTGGCGTAGGGAGGGGCGGCGACGGCGCGAAGACGCAATCACACGGGGTGGCGCGGCAGGGGCGGGACGGGCGGCAAACTCGATGAGGCGAGTGGCGGTCGGAGGGCGGGACTGGGCGGATGGCGGACGGCGGTTGGGGCAGAGCGCGGGGCGCTGGGACAGCACCCTATAGCCATCGATGTTTTTGGTGAAGCTTGCTAAGGCGTTGATCGTGAAATGGACGGTGCAAAACAAACAGCCAATCAGGAGCCGAGAAACGCCCTGCGTTTAGATAGTAAAGATGGGGGAGCCAATCACAGGCAAGAGTGAAGTGGTTGTTAAAGATCGTCCAAATATACTCCCTCTGTTAAAAATATACTTATTTATTTTTAAATTATTGACACAGTTAATTTTTAATGTCAACTTTGACGATTCATCTTATTCAATAAAATTGTTCAAATATGAAGATTTTATTATTTACTTTACCACTATTTATATTTAAAACATAAATAATAATTTTACACTTTGAAGAATTTTTTTAATAACATGAATGATCAAAATTAATGTTAGAAATCAACGTGTCAATAATTTAAAAAAGAGGTAGTAAGCATTTGAAGGAGATTTGTATTTGTCCAACAATACAGGAGTATGCATTTGAGAGGAATATATAAACGCAATAAATGAAGAGCAATTGATTTTTATGTGATAAAAGTAGTATCTTTCACTCAATTCTTATTTTACGTTGGAAAGGATTAGGCATACTTATATTTTTAGACGGAGTAACATCCCTCTGTTTCAAAATATGTGATATTTTTAACTTTTTAAAATAAATGTTTAATTATCCGTCTTATTAAAAATTATAAAATTATAAAATTAAACAAGTTACATTTAAAATACTTCTAATAATGAAATTATTTTATAATAATAATATTTTCATAAATTTTTTGAATAAAATAAATATTTGAAAATCAAAAAATACATTTATTTTAGGATGGCCTAAAATCCAGACGGGTTATAATAGGTGATCGGATTGGCTCCAGTGCGCCGCGAAAGTAGCCTCCTCGGCTCCTCTGCTGTTGGTATTGGCCGAGCCATGGGCACAGAACCGATAGGCTGAGAGCCCTGGCGTGACCAGATGGAAATATCTCAGTTCCACAGCAAAAAAGCAAATCAATAATCCCATGCAGATGCCGTCCTGTGGCGCATGTCCAGAGAGTTCTGGAACGCCGGAGCGCCCTCTAGTGTCTAGAAACCACGACGTTATTCTCCACGCCTCGTGGCCTCGTCTTCCAATCCCCAACAGTCTCGTGTCTCCTGTATATAAACACACGATCCCCACCCTCCGTTTCAGCGTCGCACTCGTCGTCTGTTGTTCATCCAGGCCGAGAAAAATCCCAGCGTTCCGGCAAGATGCAGCAACCTGTGGTCTCCAATCTGCACCCTGTCACCGCAACTCCTGCCCCTCGGGGGAGCTGGCTCATACGAACCAGCTCGCCCGGTGTACCCAGGAGAGGTTCAGCGAGGCTCCGGTCCATAAGGAACGGATCAACGGAAAGCTTGGACCATCTGCAGAGGGCGTCCAAGGTCCGGCAGCAGCAGCAGGGCTCTGCTCCAAGGAGGTGGGTCATCCAAACCACACCATTCGGTGAGTGGCCCCTGCAATTTTTGTTTACATAATTTTCATTTTGATTATTTGAGGATAACAGTTTTTATTTGAATAACACGAATCTTGTACATTTGAAAATGAGAAAATCAATGTCTTGTTGAAGAAACAATTTTCAGTTTTCTCTTTCGAACACAATAATAGCAGCGACCTAATCGAGCTCATTGCCTGCGTGATAGGGCTCTGGGACAGCTTCCCTGAAGCAAGAACGCTGGACCAGATGGTGCGCACTATGGAGCGTATCATGGAAGCCGAGGATGATGACGGCCGCGTCTTAGTCGTGCCGTCGGCACCGCGCGCAGACAACGGCGTCCCTGCTGCCACGGCAGGGTACCGGCGGGGGCGGACACCGTGGGAGGTCAAGGAGCGAGCCGGTGAGTACCTGGTGCGGTTCGACATGCCGGGGATGACGCGGGATGACGTGCAGGTGAGCGTGCAGGACCGGACGCTGGTGGTGGTCGCCGAGAAGGCTTCAAAACCGGACAAGGAAGTGGCTGAAGCGGCGGAAAAGGAGGAGGACGAGGCGTGGCCCGCGGCGAGCTTCGGGCGATACCGGACTCGAGTGGAGCTACCAGAGAACGTGGAGGTGGAGAGGATCGCCGCGGAGGTGAAGGACGGCGTGCTCTACCTGACCATCCCTAAGGTGTCGTCCGGAGGCAAGGTCGTCAACATCCAGGTGCAGTGATGCGCCTGGACGGAAAAGCATGGATGCCGCTCTGCTACTTTTTCCGCTTCCTTCCTTCCTGTGCGCCAGATATGCAAAGTTTAGATTTTTTTTTTCCATATAGGATGAAAAGTAGTTTCTGTTGACAACGGAGCTTGTTTGCATCTTTATTAATTAAAAGCATCTAAAATGCGACTCGCTCTTCGTTCACAAGTACTTCCTTCACAAATACCTCTTTCGTGTTTTGGATTTTTTAAAATTGATGTTTGATTATTTGTATTATTTAAAAAGTTTATAAAAAATAAAAAATAAAAAAAATCAAATTTAAAATATTTTTTTAATGAATTGTTTTATAATAAAAATAATAATTTTTTATAAATTTTTTGAATATAACGAATGGTAAAAAAAGATGTTTTAAAAATTTAAAATATTTATATACGAATATTAGATAAGATCTACGTCATTGGATTAATAGCAGCCGGATTACATCACAGTGAAACTCAAATCGGCCCGTTCGTCTTGTCTCTGTCACGGCTGCGCCGCCCCCGCCAACCCGTCTCTGCCGCCACCCCCGAGCGCCCCGCACCCGTTGCCCCACCTCCAGCGCCGGTCTTCTCGCCTTCGTTGCAGCTCACCCCGTGTGTCTCGCCCTTGCTGGCTTGCTGCCTCACTTTTAACGCCGGCCAACGACGTCACCGGCCACCTCGTCCCCGCCGCCATCGGCCCACGCGGCCACGCAACCCGCACCTCGCCTGCTGACCGACGCATGACACCGAAGTACATTGGCAGGATTCTTTCTCTTGCTAGTCTCTGCAGAAGGTGGATTCGAACGTGTGGGGGAGATGGGCTTCGGCTACTAATCATTGCTCAAGGTTGTTGCCAAGAATATCGACCTTCTTGCGGAGTCAGTAATCTTTTATTCATCCCTCGATTTGTTCCTGTTTTTATTTGTTATCTTTAGTTTTTTTGCTTGATAGCAATGCCATGGTAGGCTAAAAGCACAATGGTTCAAGTTTCCGTCCACTGAGGTTTGGATAAAAATGAGTACACCTTTTTTTTTTTCTTGAATCAGGGTATATGATCCATTGTGTAGAAATGCCTTGCTC
>BCLG01000074.1:258509-330223 GCA_001602295.1 Zoysia matrella
GGCGAATTCAACAGCGGAAGCAGTATGCGCACAAGATAATTTTTCAATAGTGTTGCTTCCTCAACAAAAAAAATGTTAGTTTTTTAAATTTATTTCTGTTGTTATTGAGCGCCAATGCTGTTTTCTTTTTTAATTACAGTATGAGCATCCTGATGCTATGTGCTCTCTTATAAATGCAAAGAAGGATGGGAAAAATTTGGTGCTGCATTTGAGATTGTACCTGAGCTCTTCTTATTAGTTGGGGTTCTTAGGCATCTACAGAATCTTGCTGACAAAGGGCAGAGCAACAGCACTACATAAATTGAATTTCTAGGATGAAGTCCCTATACTAAACATATGATGCAGGTATATAAAAGCGAGATGATTTTACTGTTAAGTAGAAATTCTTCAGATAACTATACAAGGAGACCAGACCAATTCAAGAACAGAAGCATTAGTAACAAAGCCTTTTAGTTGCAAACAAGCGTGAGTATTGTGCTCCAAACACTGGGTCAGTCTCTATCTGACCCGAGGCTGCAGGCCGAGGTGGAGTCCCTCCGCGAGACACTGAACCAGGCTCGGACCGACCGAGAGGTGTTGCCAGAGGACGCCCACTGGCTCCGTCGTGAGGTCAAGCCCGCGCAGGAGGAGACCAAGACCACTCGGGAGGAGGCCTCGACGATGCGGCAGGACGCTCGGGCTGCTCGAGCAGAGGCTCAAGCGGCTCGGGAGGAGAAGAAGAAGTATGCCTCTGATCTTGCGCAAGTGCAGTTCGCCGCTGTCCGTAGGTGTCGCATTCCCGACCCTGTCTCCAACCTCCTTTTTCCCTTAGGAATAGGAAAGTTGGAGTCGATTGCCTTGTCCAGAGCACAACCAGCGGGCGGCGGAGACAAAGGCGGCAGAGCGGTGTGCTGTCGCCGAGGCGAAGCTCGTCGTCGTGGAGGACGAGGTCATAAAGCTCACCGCGAGGCTGAGTGCCCTGCGCCTGTCCTCCAAGGAGGCTGTGGCCCGCCTGCAGCAGGAGGTGGAGGATGCGCAGACCGCCACCAGCGTCGCCATAGAGGAGCGCGACAGTATGTGCCTTTGTAGATTATGCTTGTTGAAGGGTCGTCGTGGGGTTGGCTACTTATCTTTGTTTGGTCTTGCAGTCGTGACTGGCGCTCTATGGGACATGAAGGCGGATGTGCGCCTCATGTTCCGGAACATCTTCGTCGGGGTGCGAGACGCCAATGTCTCGGCGGACTACGCCCGGTATGTGATGGGGTATCTCCCTGGGCTAATTGCCGCCGTGTTGACCAGCGTCCTCTAAGATGGGACGACGCTGGCCTTGGCGCAGGTGATGTTGCACTACCCGGATGTCGAGCTTGCGCGTGTCTCCGAGGGTTTCCCTTCTGATACCCCAGCGGCGGAGATCAGGCAGCGGACGTAGGATGTGCGGCCCCGGGCGGCGAACCTCTACACTGCCTTCGCGTCTATGAATTTCGTGCGGGACAGGTTCGTCTCGATGCCGACCCGACCTCGGGATCCTCTGTCGCCGCCCCAGAATCTGTAGGTTTAGGTCTTCTTTTTTGTTTTCCTATAATGACTTTTGGTGATGTACTCGGACATCATTTGTAAGATACTAGTAGTAATGAATTCAGATCCAACCCTTGCTCGTGCCATGTAACTTTCATAGCAACTTCACGTTTTTGTCACCCATTGGGTGTTGACCGAGCGACCAGGTCGGATATAGCCCATAGGGTTGAGTATCAGACTCAATGTAGCCGTAGGGCGCCACCAACCTGGGTCTTTAATCGTTAGCCGCAAGGAAGGACTCAAACGCTAGCACTTAGAATTTACTTCGCACGTCCGAGGGTCGCCCGCGCACTTGGACGTGGGTCGAGAAGCAAAACTTCCTAAGAAACGAGGCAAGGGCCTAAGAATGAAAAAGAGAGGCGTGGAGACTGATAATTACGAGGTCGGGTCGCAACGCTACTCTTAGTTAAATCACGCTGACCTGGGGGAACTTTTGGAGCTCATGCCAGCATGGGTTAGGATTTCACTTCGAAACTTGCGCCGACCAGGCCGGAGCCTTAGAACAAGAATGAGGCACAAAGCCTGCGAATGAAGACAAAAGGCGCGCGAGCCTACGAAAAACGACGGGGCCGGACCACTACGCTATTTTTAGTTAAATCACGCCGACCCGCGGGAACTTTCGGAGTTCACGCCGGCGCGGGTTGGGATTTAACTTAGAAACTTGCACGGACCGTCTGCCAGGCAGGAGGCCTCGGGGCCTGCACTGTAGGATCCAGCGAAGAAATTGCAAGGGTCGACGACCATGTTGCAGGGGACACTCAGATAGCCCCTGGGCGGCAGAGGGTCAGCCTTTCAGTCACGCGCTGTCTACCGGAACGAAAAGAGACAAGATTTGCTCAAGAAACTTATCTGATTTTATTATGCATAGAAACGACGCAAATTTTTAATGTTCCAGGCATTCTCTAGCTCTTCATCGCTCTCGGTCGCCCACTTGTAGGCGCCGGGCCTTATAGCTTATTTGATTACAAAGGGCTGTTACTAGGGAGGTGACAACCTGTGCTTTTCGGCCTTAGTTTGGGCTCTCTTTAGGACTAGGTCGCCGGCGTTAAACGCTCGACCCTTGATCCGCCAAGCGTGTAGCTGACGAAGACTTTGCTGGTACTTAGCCGACAGCAGGATGGCGACGTCGCGTGCTTCATTGAGTTGGTCCAGGGCATCTTGTCGTGCCGCCTCCGATGCTTCTTCATTGTAGGCCCGGACTCGTGGGAAATCGTAGTCGATGTTTGTCGGCAGAACGGCTTCGGCGTCGAATGCCATGAAGAACAGGGTGAAGCCCATTGTCCGGTTGGGGTCGTCTGCATGCCCAAAACACGGAGGAGAGTTCTGGGCCCACCGGCCGGCCGCATTCTCAACTTAGTCGTAGATTCGGGGTTTAATCCCCTGGAGCACCATGCCGTTGGCGCGTTCGACCTGTCCGTTGGTTCTCGGATGTGGTTTTCTACACATAATTTGTGAAACTGCCGATCAGTAAATTGCGCACCATTGTCGGTGATGACTGAGTTTGAGACTCCGAAGCGGCAGATGATGTCGTAGAAGAATTTGACCGATCGACCGACACTGATAGAGGGCACCGGCTTGGCTTTAATCTATTTGGTGAACTTGTCGATGGCGACGAAGAGGTGGGTGAAGCCTCCGAGCGCTTTTCGAAAGGCCCTGAGGATGTCAGCCCCCAAACTGCGAACGGTCACGTGATCGGGATCGTTTGAAGTTCTTGAGCCGGTAGGTGGGTCTGCCGGGCATAGTATTGGCACCCTCGACAGGCGCGGACCAACAGCTCAACATCAGCGACTGCTGTAGGCCAGTAGAATCCCTGGTGAAATGCTTTTCCCACCAAGGTCCTGGAGGTAGCATGGTGCCCGCAAATTCTCAAATGAATGTCGTCGAGGATGTGCCGACCCTCTTCCCGCGGAATGCAGCGTTGAAGAACACCGCTCTGCTTCGCTTGTACAACTCGTTGTCGATGATGTGTAGGCTTTAGCTCGTCGAGAGATGCGTCAGGCTTCGTTGGTGTCGGTCGGGAGTGTGCCATCTTAAAGGAAGGCAAAAACATCTTGGGACCATTCGAGAACGATGGCCATCACTTCCAACTTAGGAGTCGGAGCCGGCTTGCCGACTGGGGCGTCGGGAGAGGGGTCAGCCTCGTCTTCTTTGATCTTGATGGTCGGCTCGGTGAGGACTTCAAGGAAGACGTCGTCGGGTATGGGATCTCTGCCTGAGGCCATTTTGGCGAGGTAGTCGGCCGCTTCATTGCCGCGGCGTAGAACATGGTGGAGCTCGAGCCTGTCGAAGTTGTCTTTGAGCTTGCGGACTTCTTGGCAATAAGCTTCCATCTTCCGATCATGACAACTTTCAATAAGCTTGCGAATCGCTGCGTGGGGCGGCCATTCAAATTTCAAAAACCATTAACCGTTCTCCACGTGGACGCGACTGGACCGAACCTATACTTAGGGGTAGTCGTGGGTCGGCCACCGAACCGTTCGGTCCGACCCTTGCCCTCAAGTGCTGATCACGAAATAAGGCCAATCCGCTTGGCACATCCTAGGCACAAGTGCTGATCACGAACATATGACTGGTCTGACCGGTCTGCTCTAGGCCACGAGCATAGCCAGTCCCGACTTTCGATGGTCGAGAAATTGAAGTCCCGCCTAATTGACCCTAATCGTTTAGGAGCGAAGGGTATTCGAATCGAAAATTTTTCCTCAAACCCCAGACCGACCCTACGGATCGCTCGGAGGCTCGGGGGCTACGCCCTATGGGCGCACTCACGCGCACCAGTAGGATCAATTACAATACTACGACGAGTCAGATCCCCCAAGCGACCCTACAGACCGTTCGGGGGCTCGGGGGGCTACGCCCTACAGGCACGCTCGCGCGCCTCCAAGGATCAACTCCTAAGAACAGGGACGAATCAGATTCCCCGACCAACCCTACAGATTACCCGGGGGCTCGGGGGCTACGTCCTATGGGTGTGCTCGCGCGCCCTGTAGGAATGACATGAAGAAACAAAAACGAAACAACAACAGCAATGCATCAGACCCCCCAGCCGACCCTCCGGCTCGCCTGGTAACTTAGGGGCTACGCTCTACGGGCGCACTCGTGCCCCCCGTAGGACCGATCATCGAAGATCAACTTCACGAATCAGCCCCACACTGCCTCAACAGGATTGCAAATGGTGCAGGGTTTGGAGGCTACTGTCGGGGTCATATACCCCGGGTACATACTGCCTCGGAGTTACTCGACGGCCCAAACTACGATATACAGCCCATCTACGACGACCAACCCACAGTCTTTGTGGGCCTGGAGGAAGATTGTCGCAAAGTCTCTGCCAAGCCCAACCCAGAGGGTCCGGCGCGTCCATGGGCAAAAGCCACCCCAACCCCCATGGGTTGGGGGTTGCGTAATGACAAGGCTTGGCCGCCAAATGGCTAAGTAACAGATTTACTTTCTGACCCAAGGGTCGGGCGACCAACCCGCGACAAAGCTCCTGCTGGTACAGAGATTTCTGGCGACTGTATAGAGGAGGCAGAGAGGTAAAGCAAACCGTAAAGCAACCTCTGTCCCCCTCGGCGCTGAATAGGGGACAGGCGAAGGACGCTGGCGACGACAGTTGGCACCAGAGGACCATTAGGTGCCAGAGAATCGCCAGAAAATTATTCTAGAAGATGCCGTTGGCCTCACTCGATAGAAAAAGCTGGTTTTCGTGGGAGCCAAGTTTGACTCCGACCCACTCGTTAGAGGAAGTCCAATTTCGTGTCTCACCCCACTTTGTAACCCCGGTCTAGCCTCTATATAAAGGCCCGTTGAGGACTCCTGTACAGAAGGATAACGAGACTAAGAGATTACATAGTTCGCTACGCATCGACATAGGCGCGCTAGGGACTCTTCCCGCGTAAGAGCCCTTCCGCCATTGTAACCCACTCAATCATACGTGAGTTCATCGTTTTCGATACCTGGACGTAGGGTATTACACCTCGTGGTGGCCCGAACCAGGTTACATTCTTGAGTCCATCGTGGATAAGGCCATATAGATCACGAAGAAGCGCACCGTACCCCCTCTGATCGTATAAATTTGTACTGTGCCGATGTACAGAACACCGACAATATATATTTAGGAAGAAAATTTAATGTTAGAATGATTTAGAATTGTGAATGGAGGGAGTATCACTATTCAAGAAAAGGCTATGTGTTTGACCTTTTACATCCGATGTGGGAGTCTTTCCGCTCCCTTCATGCCATGATCCGAGTGTGGAACAAGGGATCGAGGAATGGTTTGGGACATACAATGCTTCGGATTGGCTCCATCAAATGCAATCCGTCTTGCATGAGGATTAGAATTGCACACACTAAGCTAATCTGGCAATCAGTTTTCCTTTGTATTAAAGCACTAGTGATTGGATAGGATCTCGGAGGAACTACCAACTGCTTTTTGATATTTATTCTTTACTTCATTCACATGATTGGGTTAGAACACCAAGTGTTGACACTCGGATCGGGTCAACTCACGGAGAGCACTAGGTCGTGCGGGTCGCAATGGACCAAATCATAAAAACTGTCAAAATCGGAACTTCCAGTTTGGAAAATCGGAAAAGGGGTATGTATCACGATTTCGCTGTGAAAGGCAGCTAGGTTTACGAGCAAACCAGAAAAGGGGTAAATAACACGCTTTCGTTCCGAAGAACGACTAGTTTATAAGCAAACTAGCAAAGGCCGTCGAATCTCACACCCGAGAGGGACCCCGTATGGGCGTGAGCGTCGCCGGACGTGTCCTAGGTCAGCTAGCAGACCCTAGGACGTTATCTCTAGTCGTGGAGACCCATGGACGAACAATATATGGAGGTTGAAAGAGACAATTAGAGTTTGAGAGGTAAAAATGTAAATGTATGATTGGAGATGTAGTTGTTGTCCCTCAATCGGCTTTGTCCCTCTCTTTACATAGAGGGGGGGTGGACTTATCCTGTAGAGAGCCAAAAACTCTAAAAAATCGACAAGAAATCAAATTTGAAACACTTTCCAAAAAACAGGCAAAACCGAAACTTCTGGAATCCAAACCGGAACTTTCGGTTTCCTCGGGGGTGTAAATCAGAAAAACTGGACCTTCCGGTTTCCAAAATCGGAACTTCCGGTTTTGCAGCTGTGTGCATATTGAAAAGTCTGTAACTTCCTCGTCTGGGCTCCAAATTAGGTCATCCATATATCCTTTTCGGTCGTCCCAATGAGGGCTACATCTTGGAACTTTCAAACCAGGAATTAGGCTTCATATTCTTACATTTTTAATCACTTCTTGGTTTCTTCTATGCAAATTGGTTAAAATGTCTATTTGTAACCTAAAACTATGTCTAAACACCAAACTTGTGAAATAATCAGAGTTATCATTGATGTAGACAATTTTGCTCCTGGTGAGCCTACCAAAACAGAAACTTTCGGTTTGGAATACTGGAACTTCCGGTTTTGTACCCTCCGGCAAACGGCCGAACACTCCGGTGGCCGATGCATCGGTTTCAGAGAAGGCTTGCCGGATACTCTGGTGACCTGCCGGACACTCCGTTGAGGACTTAGCCATTTTTTTGTCATAGTGAGGCTACTGAAACTGAAACTTCCGGTTTGGCACACCGGACCTTCCGGTTTTGCTTTGCTGCCAATTTTGGGTGTCAACAGGTGCCCCTGTTTTTTGGTGAAGTTTATATACCAAAAAAAATTCTTTATACCCAAAATTATCCAAGAGTGGTAGTTTACCCAAACAAACCATTGGCTATACTAATTTAGAAGGTGGTATTCATACCTTTAGCCGAATGGAATTAGGTACCTCACCGCATACTTGATGGTCGGCAACAATTTACTTTGTAGTGTCTTCGTTATGTAAGAGTCTCCATGAATCACCCTCAAGTCCTTGTTTCGGCTTCATCAAGTTCCAAAACACTAAAAGCCGAATCACTACTTTTGCCAAGACCAAAATTTTCAAAAGTGAGAACCCAACATCATTGGTTCATTGGATGCAACATTATCAAGTTCAAGTATCGGTCCTTCAGGTGATTCAAGACCAGATATTTGAAATGAAATTTTAGAAACAAGGACTTTCATGGATTATCAATATTATCCTTCATCTCGCTTAGTGCCTTTTGCGCCCCGAGTGTCGAAGTTATTAGTGGCTCAACGATGGTTGGTTACAACTCATCGGCTATAGAAGTCTT
The DNA here is from genome assembly GCA_001602295.1 of Zoysia matrella. NCBI lineage: Eukaryota > Viridiplantae > Streptophyta > Magnoliopsida > Poales > Poaceae > Zoysia > Zoysia matrella. Next base: position 266,252 of record BCLG01000074.1, read on the forward strand.
ATGCTCTTCTACCCATGTCAAAACCATGTTGTTCTGCACTTAAGCACTCTCATTAAATTATTCAAAGTTCGGCAATAGAACCTAATAATTCATAAAAATGCATACATACCAAATTTTAAACTTCTTTTTAAATATTGGGCTACAATCACATGGGCAATGACTAAAAAGACTCTCCAGCACTTTGATTCGGCTCTATCCAACTATAGAACAAAAATAGCTGAATTATCACTTTCCCAGTCAAAACTGGAACTTCTTGTTTGCCAAACCGAAACTTCTGATTTTTTCAGGATTTCAACATTGGCAATTTCTAGTATCGGTCATTTAACAATTAAAAATTAAGTTTCACCAGCATTGTAATTGGATACTCATCATGCCAAATATATTGCTACAATCATTATATGCCTAAATGCTTGACAACACCAAATTCATGATAGAAGATTTAGCATTTAGTCATTCATCAATGTGAGCACTATGATCCATCCTTCATATGACTCATATGACCGAAATAAACTCCAAGAATTAATACAAATGTCATACATGTAGTTATTTCGATCTTCACAACTAAAAGTAATTTAAGCAGTTGTAAGGCCATTTGGAAACAACCCTTCATAGTATGAATAATATTTGGACTACGAAGGATTAAAATAGAGCCAAGAAGGATGAGAACAAACATATAAACATGGCTCCAAGTCATATGCTTTTGTCGCATGGATAATGAATCAAGATGAAGAAATGACAAATAATTTTGATGATCGGACGCATACTTTAATTGTCTCTTAGTCTTTTTCTTTCCCACCATCTTCTTTGCACCCCTTGACCATCATTATTGTCACATTCTTGCAAACTCTGTTTGGGAACCCATGCCATGCCCTTCTCTTTTAACTCTTCTGCACTAAGTTTTCCCAACTTATTTCTTTGCCAATTTGATAAACCGAGGTTGTGCTTTTGTGTTGACAATTGGCAATTCTAACTTGCTCTTGGATACTTCAATCTTTTTGGGTTCAGATTTTGCATCAAGAATATCAACACTTGGTTGTTTCATCTCTTTGCCACTAGAAACCGAAGTTTTCGAAGTATGAATTGGCTTTTTTGCACCTAAATTCAGATCTGAACTTCTTTCCTTATGACTATCCTTTTTGATACGATAAACTTGCCGAACCACTTTTACATTCTCTTGAGCCATTGACAGATTCTTCTTATCGAAACGGTCTCTTGTGCATGGTTGTCTTCCAGTTATTTGCCTACTTGCATTTATATTTTTCTTAGAATAGAATTGAGGTTGTATCCATGAACCATGCGACCCCCATGATCAATAAGGATGAAAACCTATAGTGGGTGATCCATATGGCACTGGTATAATCGACGTAAAAGGAAGATATGGAGCCCCTGAATAAACTTTCTTTCTTTGCCGATTTGAACCCTCATTTTCGTATTATGGAGGCATTCTTGATAGCTTAGGGTAATTTTGCTTAGATGTACTCCTTGCATCTCTCTCTTTTACATACTTAGCCAAAAGATCCTCAAACGTAAGCTTTAGCTTTCTACCCTCAGGTTGACCATGGCATTTACCTCCTTCAACCTTTTCTAAATCGATTCTTAGATTTTTGCTCAATTTATTGTTTCTGCGAAAACTGGAAGTTTCGGTTTGATAAACCGGAAGTTTCGTTTTTTCAGCTTCACTGAATCTAGCCGATTTGAAGGTAATCGGTCATGAGCAAGCTTAAAAACTTTTTGTTGCCCCCCAGTATACAATGGATCTTCTAATATCTTTGTAAAATCATTACCTTTAACAATATCATCATGAATCTCATTGGTAATTTTATCCTCTTCAATTGAGGGCTTTAAATCATTTTTACCAAGAACCAACTTGTTACTTTCACGTGAATCGGCCCGTGACCGATTTGGTAACTTTTTGCTATCGGGACCAATTGGAGCCAATTGGTCATCCTCTTGTGTTTCTGCAAAACTCAATCGTCCTCCATCAATGGCCGATTGAACTTTTTGACGGAACATATTGCAATTCTTAGTAGTATAATCAAAAGAATTATGCCACTTGCAATATAGTCGCTTCCCTACATCTTGCAGTGATGATACGACATTGTGATCTATGAGCCTAATAAAATTGTTTTCAAACAAGTTATTAAACAGATTATCACACAATGTCAAATCAAAAGTGTATTTCATTTTCTTTAGCTCATTCTTTTGGGGAGACGGCTTTAAGACTAGGCAAATGAATGGTTCAGATTTCTCATTTATCCATTCGGCCATACATTTACTTGTGTTTCTTTTACCGGACGATTTAGAATCAATTACCATGTTAGCATCGGTTGATTTCGATTTTCTTCTTTTAACTTTAGAGTAACCACAAACAAACCGAGTAGATAACAACTTTGGCAATGATGAGGTTGAAACTTTGAATGCCAAAGTATTACTGTTATCGGCCTTTCTAATTCTAACAATGCATTGGCCGATACTATGTGAAGCCCTTTCGTTGCTAACAAGTAAATTACCCCCTCAATCGATCTATTAGAGTTATTTGCCATGGTAGTGCTAATAGATGTATCAATTGAAAATCATGATCTGATGGGGCATTAGGTAAAGTACTCATAAAACTTACCTTATCAAATATATTGGAGAGGCGTGGAACCTTGATATGAATCTGTAAAAGCCGGAAGTTCCAATTTATGAAACCGGAAGTTTTGGTTTTTCTAGAATTTTTGGAAACCGCCAAACTATGGTATGGCAACACCTTTGTCTTCTTTTCATCTTTATTCCCATACTCCTGTTGATGCTCTTTATTAACCGAACCTTGTTCAGTTATGGGTTGAGGATGCTTTATGGAATAGTCACTTAACATACATATAACCTCTTTAGGAAAATTAAACATAGCTACCTTTTTACATTTTATATCCTCATGTGTAGCTGTGTTTATTTTCTCAATCTCACTTGTAGTCGATAATTCAGTAACAATCGGCTTGTTATTGGTACTACTTCTAATTCTTGCCAGAAATTTTTCAAAATTCGCATCTAATTTCTCCTTGATATTCAAAGGTTCATCCGAAGGCGAAACAGGAGGCATTGCTGAATTTTCATTTATTTGGCTATATTCACTATTTGCGCCTAAAGCCGAATTAGTGGGCAAAGTATATGCAAGTGTAGCATGTGATGGTATGTGAATGCTTGCTAAACTTTCATTAATTCGGCTACAATTTTCAGTAATGTAAGGAGCCGAACTATGATCATTAAGATGTGAGTGTAGCATTGAATTTGTAGGTGTAACCTCCACTCAAGTAACATGCGAGGCATCATATGGCACTTGAAAATAATTAGATGAACTAGCATGACCATATGTGTCATGTATCGGCACGTTATGTGAGGCTATCATAGATGGTGCCTATGTATTGAAAGAAGAAACACAATATTGGGCATTTATAAAATTATGTTATGTGGTGTTTCATAAGACTTAGCCGAATCCATCACGTTGGCCTGACCTTGATAACTACCCATTGGCATATGAGCTTGCCCCATTGTTGATGCATGAGGATATGTGTATTAAATGTTGCTAGTATAATTTAAACTTGGAGCAAATGCATCATGAACAATGGGCCTATGCATTCGAATAGTTAAGACCACTATAGTCATAATTAATAGTTGATGCAATATGCTCACTAGGGTATCTAGCGAGATCAATATGAGAATTTGTGGTGCTATCAAAATGAGCATTAAGTACTGATGTTGCATATTGTACCTTGTGATCATCATGGCGATATGGATAGCCCACCATGTGTTTGCTTCTATACTTTTCTTGATCAAACCGTAACAATAAGGCCTTGATTTCTTTCTTTGTTATTGGTTCTTATGAGTAAAACCTGCTCAACAAGAATAAGAACAACCGCAAATAGATGCAATCGACCCAAGGAGGCCAGATGTAATGGTGATGGCAAATCACAAAGATGAATCAATTAGAAAAAAGGCTAGGTTAGAAAAATTTGGTTGTTATGATCAAAACCGAATAATCATCCCCAGCGGAGTCGTCAAAAAGTGTGTTGACCGCTCGGATCGGGGTAACGCACGGAGAGCACTAGGTCGTATGGGTCACAACGGAGTAGATCATAGAAACTGCCAAAATCGAAACTTTCGGTTTGGAAAATCAGAACTTCCGATTTTCCTTGATCGGTTCGGGAAAGGAGTATGTATCACGATTTCGCTGTGAAAGGCAGCTAGATTTGCGGGCAAACCAGCAAAGGGGTAAACAACGCGCTTTCGTAATGAAGAACGACTAGTTTACGAGCAAACTAGCAAAGGCTTCTTAATATTAAAATAAACTTGGATGTAAACTTCCTAATCTGGTTTAGCAGAAAGTTATATTTTCAACTGATTGACAGCGTGTTGATACATGATTTTTAAGGTAACCTTTCATGATGAATTATGGCAATATATGCTCGAAATATAACATCTATTATGTAGATTAATAGATAATACCCTTGTCAAGCGATCAACTTATTTTTCATTAAAATAGTCTGTTGTGGAGATGGATGTGACACTGCCAATAATAAAATATGAAACATTCTAAAATCAATTGTAAATTTACAATTTCCTAACACAAACAGTTTTAGATGTATGAATTTGCCAATCTTCATTTTGCTAGTAGTGCTTGCAGCTGATATGATGAGGTGAGAATTTGTTGCTTGCACTCAAGGTAGAAATTTAGTCATCCCGGATGAGTATAATACTCCAAATAAAGGCCGCATGGGAAATAACATCCATAAAACATCACCCCTATCATCTTAAAAAATATCTTTAATTTCTTATATTATTATTAAACAGTTGTAGGAATAAAGATTATGAATATAATAGACATGGTAATAGCGAATGAAATATAGAATAAAACTTTATTGTGTTGTTAGCAGCTGCCATCTAGGTCACTACAAAAAATAAATTTTTAGCCACCAAGCATTTCGTTAGTAAGAACTTTGGATGCTAGATGTTTATATATAACCACCAATTTCGAATTTCCTTGGTTACTGAAAGCCTCGACAGGAATCCTCCACTTTAATGGTTCAAGAGGATTTTTACCTACCAATCATCAGGCCTAACTGGTGGCTACACAGGTGAAGGCCCTTAAGCAACCGATGACTATCATCATTACTTCGAAAGCACCGCTCCTGTTCAGTCATCACTAACTCAGTTTTCCTTTGTATTAAAGCACTAGCGACTTGACAGGATCCCGGCAGCACTAGCAAATGCTGTTGATGTTTTTCTTCATTCACATGATTGGGCTAGAACACAAAGCTTGAAATTGGACTAGAACTAGCGCTGCATTGCCGTGTCAGATTACGGGTCTAATAATAGTTTAGGATAATTTCTCTCAAAAAGTATATATATAATTGAACAATCTGAAATAGAATGTTCAAACAATAAAAATTGAATATGCAAATACTACTATTTTTTATTGTAATAAAAAATATATCAAATGATCATTTCAATTTCAATAAAATAGGTTGTTGGGAGATGGATGCAGACTCTATAAAGCATGCTAAAATCTAGCGCGCATTTATATTTTCTTGACATTAAGATAGTCTTGGATGTAAGCTTCCCAACCTGCGTTGAGCAAAAAGATATGTTTTCAACTGACTGACATAGTGTGTTGATACATGATTTCTTAAGGTAACCTTTCATGATGAAATATGGCAATACGCTCGGAATATATCATCAACTATGTAGGTTAATAGATAATACCCAAGTTTATTCGTTGTAGGATTAAAGATTATGATTACAAGGTTAATTGAAATGGTCCCCTTACAATTCTGTTGTTTCTGAAATTTACCCTTCAACTTCTAGTACTTGAACCAACGCCATTGTAATTCCTCTGGAGTACTTGAACCGGCGCCCTTTATTCATTTCACTTGGTCACTACCCGCGCATAAACCGATTGGGTCCAGTTCCAGAAGCCAATAAGAATAGGCGCTCATATGGATGGAAGGACCCTAGACGCCCCCCTTATCTCTCGCTCGATATGAGTTCTTCTCCATCTTTTTCTTCCAATTGGAATCAACCGACAAGAAACCTTGAACCCTAACCTCCATTGTGTACCAATGCCTATTGACCACAGGGTGAAATCCAGGTCAAACCAAGACGGAGGATGAAAAAGGTTCGACCATCATGGACATCAATCAGGACAAGGGATATTACAGCTTTGAGGATTGGGGGGCATCGGAGCCGGTCACCACGTCCTCAGCGCCGCCTTCCGTAGCTACCATGCGTACATATGGGAATATTTCAAACTCCTGAGGAATTATAATGGCATTGGTCCAAGTACTAGAAGTTGAAGGGCAAATTTCAGAAACAACAGAATTCTAAGGTCACCATTCCAATTAACCCATTACAAAAGGCATTGTATGGGAAAATTATAAGTTCTTCAATATTTTTAGCCCGTATTGCTTTGTTCAGTGTTTCATGGTGAGGTTTGTCAGAGTCATTAAGGTAGACAAACATTTCTGATTCATGAACAAGCAGGGAGATTAAAAATAAAGGGATAATCTATACTCCTCATAAAAGGAGCAGTGGGGGGGGGGGGGGGGGATATTGTCCAGCGTTCTCATACACGCGCTGAAACCTAGACCTGCACCGCGTCATTTCGCCTGCAGTGCTCTCGTCCCCAGTATTTTTTCCCCCACCGCCCGCACCACTCGCCCGCACCATCTTGCCCCATCGCTGCCGCGTTCCCCCGCCGTCTCTCCCCATCACCTCCTTCAGCTGCACCACTCTATCCCGCCATGGCCATGCTGTCCCCGCGCCTCACTCACACCACCGACCTTAACCAACATGGAGGCTCCGATGAGGCCCTCCTCCTCGCCGCCTCGCTACATGTGGCCCACATGCATCTCGGCTCTCAGTCCCTTCTCTACTTGATGCTCTCTCTTTGCCTCTCCGCAAACAACTCCTTGTCAGGCATCGCCGCATCATCACACGATTAATAGGCGCTGCACCCAGCATATGCTGCCACTGATCATTGTTAATGGTGCTAAATTACCACTTATACCCTCGATAAATAAAGAAAGACTTAGCATTTCTTTTATGCATTTTATTTTAAATAATGTAGTTCCACTTGCACCTAGAAGAAATGTGTATGCAAGTGAAAATTGACCATATCAAGTGAGAAAATACACCAACATTGTAAAAGTCAACCAATCAACGAATTAGAAGATGCCATGTGGCAAGAAGTCCAGCCTCGGAGATAGAAAGAATATCTTGAAGAATCTATGGAAGAATCATGTATAAGAACCACTAGGGAGGGCCCAGGATAAAATTTGGCCAAAAAGGCAGTGTCCTTGGGTACCTTCTGTTAGCGCGAAGTCTGGTCCACTTCCACATGTTGGATCCCTCGAAGTTCTTGAAAATATTTCCGGGTGCTTTTCGTGAGAACAAAGTCACCTCCACCAGCCTTTGGAGGCTATAAATAGGGCCTTTCACTTCCTCACTTCAACACACACACTTAACTTGGATTTCACTCTCACCCACATAGTTCTTCATAGTTCATGGTGGGATTGAACCACGGGGCCAAATTTGTGCGCCTTTGGGGTGATGGATTGCGCACCCGTAGCGGTGAGGGCGCCCTTTGAAGGCGTGGCTTTGCCCCACAAGATGGTGTCCCTCTGCTGCTCTCCACAAAGGACACCGATGAGATCGGTGTCACAAGCGGAGCATTCACCAGGTCGAAAGGTATGATGGCATATCCATCATTGGATAGACCAGAACTGATGGTGATTGATGAACTAAGAATGGACACCATTTCCTTCCCCTTTCCAGCCATGGTGCTGTGTGCCTTTCCAGCCATGGTGCTGTGTGGTGCAAGTATTCTAAGGTGGAAGAAAGGTGGAGAGTTAAACGAGAGGAGGAGTGCGTCCCTTTTTAAATTTTAACTTGTAACACTTCGTGTTTCTAAATAAAGAAGCAATGTTGTTTAAAATTCGAAATCACGGGATCCTAGCTCAATAAGTACAACCCTTTCCGTCAAATTCACGTTTTAAATAAAAATTCAAATTTCAAAATGCACGTTCAAACTTTTTCAATGAAATGTTGTGAAACAAAATTCTCTCTTGAAATTTCTTACAACAACTTGAATTTTAGAGGTTTTCTTAAAATTTTATTTGAGGTTTAAGGTCCCAAATAAACTATTTGAACTCAAAAGCTTGCCGGCCTTTAAAATTCAATAACATTTTATTTATTCCGATTTTGAAATTGACCCCAAAATAAAAGTTGTTCCTTTATAAAAGTTTTACCACCCTACCACATTTCAAAATTTTTGGAGCTCGAAAAGTATAGATTTCAAAGCAAAAACAACCTGCCGCTCAGAAAATCGAGGAAATGCAAAAAAAAAAGAAAAAAGGTCCGTGGGCCCTGCCCGTCAGCCTCACTGCTCCTCCTCCAACCTTCGGCCAGTGCAGTGGCCAGCTGCCGTGTGCGCCGCGACGCCCCTCCCCCCCTACATGCGCGCCACGCGCATGGTGACGCGCCCCTTGCGTGGGACACGGCACCCCTTCTAGAGATTTTTGCTATTATGGTACCGTTTAAGTTGGGCGTCGCCGAAACGGTACCTATACAGTTGGCTTCTCTAAAATAGTAACCCTAATACATGTTATTTTCTTCCTTTCACGTCGTCACAGTTTCATTGGCGGCGGTGGCACTCACGTCAGGGCGACTGGACTAGCGTGCGGCAAGGCGATCGCAAGCCAGTGCCGAGCTCGCGCCAGGGGCGTTCTCCCGCCAGTGCCGACTGCCGAGCTCGCACCAGGGGCGTTCGTGCGCCAGGAAGACGACGCTGGAAAGCTATAGCGCGGCAAGGCGAGCGCACGACAGGAAGAACACACGGCACGACAGAGGTTCGTTGTTTCTTTGCTTAATCATTACTTGATCATTTTCTTTGCTTTATCATTACTTAATCATTTTTCTTTGCTTTATCATTAATTGATCAGTTATTGTATGCCGCACCAGTCAGGACAGAGGCTCGTGGCCTGTTTCTTTGCACATTTTGTTAATCTACTGAAGTCAAAGTTTAACTTGCCGCTATGGGCAGGACAGAGCCACTCTTGCAACGGCTTCGAAGGAGATAAATCCCACAAAAGCTAATAAGGATTTATTTATATCTGATGTGTAACTCATTGTGTGCAAGGGGATTTGAATTTTTTTTATGAATTTTCGCCCAGGCACCTGGTACACTTAATTATTGTCCTTCCCGTTCTCATGAATGAATTTATCAGATTTATTAGAAGTAACCTGTACAGCATATAACAGTTCTTTCATATATATATTCACTGAACTAAACTCATTACATGGTTAGTACAAGTTTCAGAAAGATTGAATCCATAGAAACAAGACATACGCTGTTACGAATTAAACTTAACCCATTACAATGAAATAATTGTTATATCTAGATTGAACTCACACAAACTGAACTCATTACAATCGATACAACTGTGAATCAAACAAACTGAACTCCAAGCAATAGAGCTGTGAAATCAACCAAACTGCACTTGCTGATTCAGTTCTTCGCAAGAGCATAATAACGTGAATTTCTCCACAACATTGCATACGGAACGCCCATTACATGCTTATCAACATCAGAACGTAATTTATAGCGACTGAACGTTGCTCCTGAGTGGCAGCTGGCCGAGCTCGATCGGTGACATCAGTATGAGATGAGGCAGCAGCGTAAGCTGCTGTTCAACTTGAGTGAAGAGTCTCTGAATGTTCAGGAAGCGGCCGAGCTGTCTACTGGCAGATGAACTGCAAGTTCATTGGTGAAATTGTTGATGCAGAAATCAGGTCCAGGCCAACACACCGCTCTCACGTCCGTGTGCGAGAATGTCGACGCTTCTTCAACGCCGAGTTTGCGCAGCATCTAGACAACTCCATCTCAGGAGAGACCCCGTCAGACGAGGATCGTCTTAAGGGTGATCAGGGTTCGGTCAGATCAGCTGGATCGTCATTAAACATCGCCGGGACGAAGGAAAAACAGCAAAAGAGATCGAGTGAGAGGATTAGGATTTGGAGAGAACGAAAAATTTAAGACAAATGATAGGTTCGATTGGGATACCCTTCAACCGGCTATGGGCCTCTGTTTTATAGAAGCGGGATGGTCTTATCACGCAGGACAACGGATCCTTAAGTTAGAAAACAAATTGAAATTGATCTGCTGAAAACCTTTCGTAATCGACACCACCAGAGTGTCTTGTAAAGTGTCGGATACTCTGATGACTATAGAGTCTCCGGTCAAATGCCAGAGTGTCCGTCGTATAAATCCGAAAACCCGAGATGGTTCGCCGGACAGTCCGGCATAATGTCGGATACTCTGGTGGGCTTCATGCTCCAACCCGAGACGGCTTGCTGAACAATCCTACATGTTGCTGGAGGCTCCGGTGGGTTGAAAAGTTCCAATCCTAGAGGGCTTACCGGACAGTCTGGCATGAGGCCGAACACTCCGGTGGGTCAAGTGTCCGAACCTGAGAGGGCTTACTAGATGATCCAGTGCTATGCCGGATACTCCAGCGGGCCAGATGCCTCATACCCAAGAAGGCTTACCGGACCCTCCGGCAATGTGCCGAACACTCCGGTGATTCTGATTTTGAGTGTCAACATATCCCCCTGTTTTTTGGTGTAGTTCCTATACCATAAAGAATTTTAAGCACCCAAAAAACTTTAAGGGCGATGGTCCTCCTGACTCATCGGCCATCGTAGCATTTTTAGCAATGATATTCTTCATGTCGGTTGTTCTTTTCTCTTACTCTTCTTGCCGTACACTTGATGATACTTTTTCAAGTATCAGCCGTTAAGGGCCCTAGGTAATGACTCTCCTCGGATATCTTCCAAAATGTATGCATTCATGGCAATGACTTTTACTACTCTATATGGCCCTTCCCAACAAGGAGACCATTTCCCGAATTTATTGTTTCTTGAGCCTACGGGTAGAATAGTTTTCCACACTAATTCACTCACCTGAAAAGTTTTAACCTTTACCTTCTTGTTGTAAGCTCTAGTAACTCTCGCCTTATCCTTCCCAATTTCTCTCAAGGCATTTAAACGGTTATCGGTGACTTTCATCAATATTGTCTAGCATTAAAGTCCTATACTCATCGGTGGATACATCATTTTGTTTAGCTAATCTTAGAGCTCTCAGATTTACCTCAACGGGTAAAACGGCCTCTTGTCCATACACAAGTTCATAGAGTGTTACCTTAGTGGCCACATGTCTAGATATCCGATGAGCACATAAATCCTCCGATAAGGCTTCATGTCATATCTTGGGATGGCCTTCTATCTTTTTCTTAATGAGTTTGATCAACGTTTTGTTGCTCGAATCGGCCTGACCTTTGGCCTAATAATATAGAGATAAATTGAGTATCCTAATCCGATAGGATTCGGTAAATTAACTCTTTAACATGACCAAACGTAAAGGAAATACCTTGGTCGGTAGTCAAAGTTTGCAGTATGCCAAATCTATGAATAATATTCTAGGTAAGGAACTCAATTACCTCTTTGTGTGTCACGTTCTTGAGAGCCACCACTTCGGTCTATTTAGTGAAGTAATCCGTCGCTACTAACACGAAGCGGTGCCCCCCTTCTAAGATGGTGGGTGTATTTGCCCTATGAAGTCCAATCCCCATCCTCGGAACGGCCATGGCTTTATGATGGGGTTTATCATGGCAGCGGGTGCCAATTGAATATTTCTAAATCTTTAGCACTGTTTGTATCCTTTGTAGTAACGATAACAATCGGCAATCATGGTTGGCCAATAGAACCCAGCCCTTCTTAAAAGCCATTTCATTTTTGGATCCAATTGATGCGTACCACAAATGTCTTCATGAGCTTCCCCTATAGCCACTTTGGCCTCATCATCACCCAAACATTTTAAGAGCAAATCGTCTCCCGTTCGGCAGTATAAGTTACCATCTATCAAAGTATATTTGAAAGCTACATGCCGAACCTTCCTATCCACACATTGGGTTGGACTACAAATATATGAAATTATGGGTGACCTCCAATCAAGTGATTCGGCACTACCACAGTTTGACGTGTTAATATTCGAATGGTCTAGTTCTAGCACCTCAAACATCGGTTTCTCAATGATTGAAAATTTAACTTTACTAACATTGTAACCAGATGCTTGTTGTGCCAACTCATTAGCTTTACTATTTTTTTAGCTTAGGCACATGTTGTATATTGAACTCATCCGTCCTTCTAATGATGTCTAGGCATTTATCCAACATAGTATTCAACGATCCGTTTAAGCATTGAAAATTTCCAGCAACTTGTTACACTACTAATAACGAATCGCCGAAAGCCTCTACATGTTTAACCCCCATAGACTCTAACATCTTCAAGCCGAACAACAATGCTTCATATTGAAAGTTGCCTAGAGGGAGGGTGAATAGGCAACTTAAAATAATTTTTGAAAAAATCAAACTCAACGAACTGTCAGACCACCAGAGTCTCTAGTAAATGTGTCGGATACTCCGGTCATTGGACTGTCCGGTACCTTCTCGGACACTCCGGTCAAACAGGCAGTTGGACGAAATTTGAATCTAAGCAAGTTTTAGCGAGATCTAGCAAATTCCACTTGAATCAAAAGACTAGAATATGATATACCAAGTAGATCTAAGCAGATAAACAAGCTAAAAACTAGTGAGCAAGTAGATCGAAGCAAATCTATGAATATGAACAACAAGAACGATATGAACTTGCAAGAATGAAAAGAGCATAAGGAGACACGAGATTTTTCACCGAAGTTCGAGTCCACGAAGGAACTTTACGTCTCTATTGAGAGGTTCACAAAGAACCGAATCTCACTCGATCCTTTCTCTCACTCAACCAACCACAAAGGTGAGGTTGAGTTCTTCACTAACAAATCCCTTTCGGGAAGGGAGAACAAACTTCTCGGAGCGTCACCACACTAGTTGTGAGCTTCCGGGCACGCCTAGCCGTCTAGGAGCAAAAGCTCCAAGAGGAACAAACTCAAATCAAAGCTCGACGATGCCGCAAATGCTCAATGGAAATGGAAGCACTTCTCTCACAATCCCTAGCTCAAATCTTGCAAGCTTAGGCCTTGGAAGGGAGTGAGAGAGTGTTTTTAGAGCTCAAGAGTGTGTTGTTCAAGTGTGAGTCACCAGCCCCTCTAAATGGGGCTGAGGGGGTATAAATACCCGGGCTCCAAAAAGTAGCCGTTGGACTTGCTTTTGACTGACCGGATGAGGCCTCTCGGGTTGGCAAATCATGAGCCATCAGAGTCCCCGGCACTGTGCCGGATACTCCGGTGAGCCCTCTCAGGTGCCGGCTGCTAGGCCACCGGAGTCTCCGGCACTTTGACGAACACTCCGGTGAGCCTTCTCTGGTTGAGGCTGACTGCCTTACCGTAGACTTGGGTTAGGTTAAAGATTGAATATTTTTGGCACTTTGAGACCTCAATTTGAGTCCCCATTGATAGTACAGTATACCTAGGCTCAAAAAATAATAAAATCTATTATTCTTCCATAAGAAAAGGCTCCGTGACTTGATCCAAGAAAATTGGGGGTCTTCTTTTTCCTTTAACATTCTTTTGGTTCTTTTTGAGTTTTTGAGCTGTCAATACACTTAACAAAAGTCATTAGCTCTTTGAATGGTTCGTCATCATCCACAAAAACTCACTAAGGGGCCTAGATGCACTTTCAATCTCCCCTTTTGGTGATTGATGACAACCCATTCAAAGCTTCAAAAATAGATAATCAACGATATTGGATGCTTGTGATATAGGAAGCTCCCCCTAAATGTGTGAATGGATTTGAATTATTTATTTTGGCTTTAACATTCTAAAATGCATATATTAGAAAGAAAAAAATGAGAGCTCCCATTTTATCTAAGCATCCGTGGGATGCAACAAGTGAGTGGAGATAATAAGTGTAATGCATATGGCAATAATATCCATACAACAAGTATAAGAAGATCAAAAGGAACATTTCATCATTACACCACCACATAACATAAGCAACATATCATAGGTAGCAACATAAATATCCAAAACTCACAAATAGAGTACGAATGGAGTTATTACAAACCACAAATCACATAGTCTTATACTAACAATCACACAAGTCTTATATGTCCATCATTACAATAATGTAAGCCAAGATAGATAGATGACATGATAGATTTCTTCTTTCCTTTGGCATCACATCACCAAAAAGGAGAAAAGAATGCAAAGTGGTAAGCTCAAGGTGTGGCATCGCTATCTTCATCACCCTCCTCGTCATCGCCTTCCTCTTCTCCATCTTCTTCTTCAGTTTCTCCCTCGGCTGCTGCAACTTCCTCTTCACCTTCTTCCTCACTTTCTTCAGCTCCACCCTCTTGCTCATGCTCTTGGACCAAGCGTTGAGCATTGGCAAGAGGATCCCAAGGATTGTCAAAGATAGGAGGTGGAGAGAAATCCGGATACTCGCAGAGAGGAGAAAGGTTGATGTTAAGATGAGAGGCAATCCGATCTTGTCTTGCCCCTAGAGTTTGGAATTGCTCTCGGGTCTCACGGTGATGCTCTCTAATCTCGTTAGTGTTGTGAGTACAAACGCTAAAGACAGCCTTGAAAGCTCGAGCTATGAATGATGAAGAAGAATACTTACGATACTTCTTCTTGGAAGCACCGTGAGAAGGATCAAGAGTGGAAGGCTCATGTGAAGAAGGATCACCTCGAGACGAAGAGGGAGCTGCAGCATGAGAAAATGATCCAGTAGATGTGCCAGTGGCCCGAATGCGATAAGGATTGTGCTTGATCTCACAAAGAAGACGGCCATTGAGCAGTGAGTGGATCATATACATGATGTAAGGAGCATAGCTGCAGCTTCGGATCGGTGTGGTGGAAGTGATAATGATCTCTTGAAAGATGAAGTGAAGACACTGAAACCTCCTCGAGTGGCATCTATGTCTTGCCTCCAGTAGAGTAAGTTCCTACCATTTGCATAACACTCAAGGCATCTCCAGAGCGAGGACACAAGGTGATACAAAAAAAGGAGTTGAGATACTTGAAAAAAGGTGTCATCCCCACCTTCCCAAGGCTGACGGGTCCTTGCCTTTCATCATAGAGAAAGGCTATCTCCCCATCTAGAAGGACCTGCTCTGAGTGAATCTTATGCTTGCTCAAGTCCTCTTGACTAAATCCAAGATAAGCAGCAAATTGTGAGTAGGAGACATGGTAGCGGTTGCCCACTAGTGCCCAGTGGAGAATTAGCTCATCTCCATCCCTATCAATCAAAAGTGTAGTGTAGAACTGGGCTATTATCTCATCACTCCAATCCTGCTTGAGCCCCATAATGTCCTTGCAGCCCTTCCTCTTACAAGCCTCGATAATCTGATCAAAAATAGGATTCTAGGCTGAACTCGTGTAACTCCAATCAGTCCACTTCTTTGGAGTTGTCCTGCCTCTCTTGTCTATAATGACTGACTTGTACCAATCCATATGATAGAGGTTGTGAAACCTGTAATCAGCATAGCCAAAAACTATCTCTCTACAGTATAAGGATCTGAGTACCGCTTGGTGATGAGATCATGAGACCCTTTGGTGTAGTTGATAGGCTTCTTCGGGTACTCAAAGGGCTCCCTATTCTCAAACACTGGATCTCTGATAGTGTAATGCACTTTGCTACTCAAGGAGCGGGGTGCAAACTGATCCTGAGAAGCACTGTCCTGTCCACTAGCAACTCCCTTCCCTTTGCCATGACCACCTCCGGTACTCCTACTTGAGGGCAAAGCAGTACCAGTACCAGGAGCAACATCTCGAATGACAATGCCTTGCTCCTTTCTAGGTTGCTTCTTGGAACCCACAACCTTCCGCCTGCGCTTGGAGAGATCCTTCTCATTCTCGCTCTCAATCTCCGGCTCGTGTTGAGGTTGATCTCTCCTGTCACGATCCATCGGTCAACAACAGAGTGTAGAAGAACCACTAAGATCAATGACAAGATAGGACAAGGAGGTTTGAAAGATTGTGCAAAAACACTAATGCACCAGAATCTTCGGCAACATGCCTGATAGTCCAATCACCGGAGTGTCTGCTAAAGTACCAGACATTCCGGTCCACCGGACTCTCCGGCAAGTTGCCGAACACTCCGGTCCCTCGTGTTCTTGGCAAGAATTGATGAGATCTCTCTTACCATCCGTAGCATTGCAATCAAACTTTTGGCATCACAAAGATACATTAAAAGGAGACGATTCACCGAAGGAAATCTCCTAGAATGGCCTACGGAGAGAGATCAAGAAAAGTTGGATTTTGAATGAAATACCTCGTTCTTGCTTCGATTCAACGGGGAAAACGACGAGGAGTGTGAGAGAAAGCCTCAAGGAGTCCTGGAGATCAATCCCTTGTGAGGACTCGACCCGATCCGAAGATTTCGTGGAAGTGGCGATTTTTGGGGGAGAGAGAGGCTTCGGTGGCTGTGAAGTCGAATGGGGGAGTGGAACGTTGAATGTAGGACCCACGGGGTTTAAACACACCCAGGCCACTGGACACTCCGGCAAAGTGCCGGAGTCTCCGGCCATCGGAGTATCCGGCACAATCCCGGAGTCTCTGGTGGGGCTTCTCAGATTCGGCCACAGGAACCACCGGATATTTCGGCAAAGCGCCGGACAGTCCGGTAGAGACTCTCTGGACAGACTTAGAATTTCGGATAGAACTTTGAAAATTTTGAAAGGAAAGGCTTATATATATTTATATTAGATGGACATACAGATACTTTGTCACATAGTGATCAGTAACAATCAATCAATCAAAGCAATGATCACTTTACAACAAAGTTGGTCCAAGTACCAAGAACGATAAAATACTTTGGAAACACTCAATATTTTCATAAGTTCCTTTGTTTCACAAGCAAATATAAAACAACAATCAGATATGCATTATTTCAAGCCACATTTCGAGAATCAATGATATTAAGCTCACTCCTAAGCTCACAAAAGCACTTCTCATCTAGAGGCTTGGTGAAGATATTGGCTAACTGGTCTTTAGTGGGTACATAGAATATCTCTATATCCCCTTTAGTGAATGATCTCTCAAGAAATGGTGTTGGATGTCCATGTGATTTGTGCGGTTATGATCACAAGGATTATTAGCAATTTTAATGGCACCCTCATTGTCACATAGGAGAGGGACTTTGTTCTCAAAGTAACCAAAGTCCTTAAGGGTTTGCCTCATCCATAGCAATTGGGCGCAACAGCTACCCACAGCTATGTACTCGGCTTCGGCGGTGGATAGGGCAACGAAGTTTTGTTTCTTGGAGGACCATGATACAAGGGATCTTCTCAAAAATTGGCAAGTCCCCGATGTGCTCTTTCTATCCACTTTGCATCCAGCATAATTCGCATTGGAATATCCAATGAGATTAAAAGTGAAACCCTTTGGATACCAAAGCCCTAAGTTTGGTGTGTGAACTAAATATCTTAAGATTCTCTTAATGGCCCTTAAATGGCACTCTTTTGGAGCAGCTTAAAATCTTTCACACATATACACACTAAGCATGATATCGTGGCTAGATGCACAAAGGTAAAGCAAGAATCCAATCATAGAGCGATATACCTTTTGACCCACCGCTTTTCTACAGAAGTCAAGATTAAGATGGCCATTTGTCTCTATGGGAGTCTTGATAGGTTTAGCATCCGTCATCTTGAACTTCTTGAGAATGTCATGGTGTACTTGGTTTGACATATGAACATCCATTCCTTGAGTTGTTTCACTTGAAAGCCGAGGAAGAACGTCAACTCTCTCATCATTGACATCTCAAATCTTTTTGTCATGACCTTACTAAACTCATCACAAAAAGTTTTGTTAGTGTCATCGACATATATTTGGCACACAAATAAATCATTGTCAACCCTTTTTGTAAAGAGGGTGAAATCGTCTTTTCCAATTGTAAAACCACTTTCAATGAGAAAATCCCTAAGGCATTCATACCATGCTCAAGGAGCTTGCTTAAACCCATAGATCGCCTTATGGAGTTTATAAAGGTGGTTAGGATACTCATCATCTTCAAAGCCCGGTGGTTGCTCCACGTACACTTCTTCTTTGATTGGCCCGTTGAGGAATACACTTTTCACGTCCATTTGATATAGCTTGAAATCATGGTGAGTCGCATAGGTAAGTAATATACAAATTGACTCAAGCCTAGCTACGGGGGCAAAAGTTTCATCGAGATCCAAACCTTCAACTTGTGAATAACCTTTTACCACGAGCCTTGTCTTGTTCCTTGTCACGATTCCATGCTCATCTTGTTTGTTGCGGAACACCCATTTAGTGCTCACAACATTTTAACTTGGATGCTCCACCAAGGACCAGACTTCATTCCGCTTGAAGTTGTTCAACTCTTCTTCCATGGCCATCGCCCAATTCGGATCACGAAGTGCATCTTCTAACCTAAATGGTTACAAAGAGGAAACAAAAGAGTAATGTTCGCAAAAAGTAGCGACTCGTGATCTAGTGGTTACCCCTTTTTCAGTATCACCAAGAATGTTGTCAACGGGGTGATCTCTTTGGACGCTTTGATGGACTTTTGGGTGTGGCACTTGAGTTCTTGGTTCATCTTGCTCTTCTTCTTCATCTCCCCCTTGATCATTGCCCTCTTCTTCCTCTTGGGCTTCATCTTGTATTGAAGGTGATGCTACATTGGAGTATGGATCATCTTGGACATTTTGTGGATCACGTGGGCGCACATCACCAATTGCTATCCTTCTCAATGCATCACATAGAGCTTCTTCATCATCTAAAACATCAAAATTAACTTGCTCTACTTGAGAGCCATTAGTCTCATCAAACACCACATCACACGTGACTTCAACTAAACCAGAGTTTTTGTTAAAGACGCGATAGGCACGAGAGTTTGAGTCATAACCAAGGAAGAAACCTTCGTTCGCTTTTGGAGCAAACTTGGATGATTTGTGTTTCTTGTTGAGAATATAACACTTGCTTCCAAAAACACGAAAGTAAGAGACATTAGGTTCGTTACCGGTGAGAAGCTAGTAGGGGGTCTTCTTCAAGATGCGATGAAGACAGAGCCAGTTGGTTGCATGACATGTCGTGTTTACCGCTTTGGCCCAAAAGCAATCGGATGTCTTGTATTCATCAAGCACGGTTTTTGCCATCTCTATGAGTGTACGGTTCTTCCTTTCAGCAACTCCATTTTGTTGAGAGAAATAGGGTGCCAAAAACTCATGCTTGATGCCTTTTTCATCAGGATACTCCTTCACTTGAGTGTTCTTGAATTCGCTTTTATTGTCACTTCTTATCTTTTTGACCCTTAAGCCGAATTCATTTTGAGCTCTTCTCAAGAACTTCTTGAATTCTCTTTGAGTTTTGCTCTTATCATGCAAAAAGAACACCTAAGTGAAACGAGAATAATCATCAACTATTACAAGACCATATTTGTTACCGCCAATACTTATGTAGGCTATTGGACCAAAGAGATCCATATGAAGAAATTCCAATGGCCTTGTTGTTGTCTTGATGTTCTTGGCGAGATGTGACGCTCCAACTTGTTTTTCGGCTTGACATGCTCCACAAGGCTTATCTTTCTCAAACACAACATTGGTTAGTCCTAAGATGTGACTACCTTTTAGGAGCTTATTAAGATTTCTCATTCCAACATGGGCTAGCCTACGATGCCACAACCAACCCATGTTGGACTTTGCAATTAAACATGTGTCAAGTTGAGCCTTATCCATTGAAAAGTCAACGAGATAGAGCTTATTCTTTAACACACCTTTAAAGTCAATTGAGTCATCCCTCTTTCTAAAAACCGTCACACCCTCATTAGTGAACAAACAATTATAGCCCATCTCACAAAGTTGTGTGAAAACGGACAACAAATTATAGCCCAAGGAATCAACAAGTAATATATTAGAAATAGAATGCTCGGTTGTGATAGCAATTTTCTTATAACCACACACTTTTCCTTGTCCATTATCATCAAAAATGCTTCTCTCCATTGAATCCTCATTTTCTTAGTAGGAGGTGAACATCCATTTTTCTCCGATCATATGATCGGTGCATCCACTATCTGGCACCCAAATTGATCCACCGGAGGAGTACACCTACAAAACAAGCTAAGTCTTGTTTTTAGGTACCCAAATTTGTTTGGGTTCTTTCACATTAGCCACAAGTGTCTTGGACACCCACACACAAGCTTTTGAGTTCTTGTTGCGTGGCGCAACATACTTAGCAATAATTCTACCATGCTTGTTTTTCATGAGAACATATGATGCATCAAAAGTTTGAAATAACATGGACATATTATGAGAAGCATTAGTATGATGATCATGCGACTTAGAAAGATCATTAGTGACTTTGGTCTTGGCTTGCTTCTTTTGATAGGTTCCCTCTTTTGTGAATTTTGGGAACTCTTGGCCATTCTTGAATTCTTTTGCATTTTGCTTTCCACCATGAACATAGCCAATATCGTCCTTGACATGAGGGCGCCTTGTGTTCAAATATGCACTTCTTGCATATTCAACCTTCCTACCGTCAAGCTCTTGCTTCTTTTGATGAACTTGCCCTTTTAAGGTTTTCACTTGATCTTTCAAATCATGAATCAATTTGACATTAGTAGCACAAGCTTCAAGATCAATATTCTTACATCTAGCACAATGTTTAGAAGTTTTAGTTGAGCTAGGAGCATCTTTAGGTTTAAAATTAGAATGAAGAGTATCAAATTGCACTTCAAAGTCTTTATGGGCCTTTTTCAAGGCATTATAGTCTCCTTGAAGAGCACCACTTGAACTTTAAAGACTTTTACAAGTCTCCTTGCATGAAGCAAGTTGTTGATCTAACTCTTCATTTTTATTCCTTTCTAGAGTTAGGAGATTCTCAAGCTCAAGGTTTCTTTTTTTTTCCAATAATAAGCAAGTCTTCTTAATTCTCAAGAATCTCATCCCTCTCAACTATTTGATCTATAAGCATTTTAATTTTAGTGGTAGCATTTTTACTTAAACCTTTAAGCAAAGCCTCATCATCACTATCACTTTCTATTTTCTCATCACTACTAACATATTTATGAGGGAGGTTGGATTTGGTTTTACCTTACGCTTGTCCTCCTTTGCCATCAAGCATGTTTGAGTAGTGTTTTTGGTCTTGTTGAGGTTAGTGAAGAGAAATTTGCTTGGTGAAGATTCTTTGATGGCAAATTTAGCAACTCCTTCATATCCGAATCGGAACTCACCACATTTGAGTCCCATTCCATTCCTAGATGTGCTTCACCAGTGTACTTCTTCTTTGAATTTTTTTGTCTTTGTTGAAGTACTTCTCCTTCTTCTTCTTGCCATCATCTTCTTCTTTCTTCTCACATGAGCAATTAGCAATAAAGTGCCCATACTTCCCACAATTTAGCAAACTCTTTTTTCTCTTGACTTGGGCTTATCTTTCCTCTTGTCATCACGGTAGTTGCGCTCCTTCCTTATGAACATCTTGAATCTCTTGAGAAAGAGAGCCATGTCTTTATCATCAAGGTCGGAGCTTCCATCTTCATCACTTGAGCTCTCTTCAACTATCTTCTTGCCTTTGCTCTTCTTGCTTGCCTTGAGGGTTATATCTTGATTTCTTGAGCTTCAAGTGCCCTTTGACAAGTTCTTTACATATTGGGCCTCCTTCTCCACCATCTCATGATTGATAATCTTTTGAAGCACTTCATCGGGAGTCATCTTCTTGTAGTTAGGGCTCTCAAGAATTAGTGTACACAAGGTTGTGTTCCTAACCGTGTAAGCCCTAATCATCTTCTTGATAACTTTATGATCACTCCAATTTTTGCTTCCATAGGTTTTAATCTTGTTGACGAGAATCTTGAGCCGGTTGTACATCTCTTGAGGGGTCTCATTGTCTTCCATCACAAATCTTTCCAATTCTCCCTCAATCATCTCAATCTTGGCAATTCTTATGGTCTTGGTGCCTTCATGAGCAACTCGAAGTGTATCATAAATGTCTTTTGCCGAGTTCACCCCATCAATCTTGTTGAACTCCTCTTGATTGAGTGATGAGAGAAGAACCGTCACCGCTTGAGCATTTCGGTGGAGATCTTGTTCTTGTCTCGGAGTGAGTTCTTCATCATCATCACTATCCAGATAATCAACACCTGTACAAACAATATCCCATATGCTCGGATTGAGCGAAAATAAGCGATACTTCGTGATGTGCCTCCACTTGGTATAGTTCACCCCATCAAATTGAGGGAGTTTACCAATGGGTAACGACAAGAAGTTTGTGTTAAAATTATGACAAGAATAATTGAAAGAGGTTTTAGAATAGTCTTTTTTAACTCCCTTCTTTTTCTTCTTCGCCTCTTTGGCCTTCCTCTTGAGGAGTAAGAAGGATTCCGCATCATTCTCACTTGAAGAAGAGTGTTTAATCTCTTCGTTTGATTCTTCGCTCGTTTGGCTAGATTTCCTTAGACCCTTCATCGTCTCTCCAAATGGTTAAGCTCGATTCAAAGAGTTTAGCTCTGATACCAATTGAACATTGCCTAGAGGGGGTGAATAGGCAACCTAAAATAATTTCTAAAAAATCAAACTCAACGAACTGTTAGACCACCGGAGTCTCCGGTAATGTGTCAGATACTCCGGTCACCGGACTGTCCAATAACTCACTGGACACTCCGGTCAAACAGGCAGTTGGACGAAATTTGAATCTAAGCAAGTTTTAGCGAGATCTAGCAAATTCCATTTGAATCAAAAGACTAGAATATGATATACCTAGTAGATCTAAGCAGATAAGCAAGCTAGAAACTAGTGAGCAAGTAGATTGAAGTAAATCTATGAATATGAACAACAAGAACAATATGAACTTGCAAGAATGAAAAGAGCACAAGGAGACACGAGATTTTTCACTGAAGTTCGAGTCCATAAAGGAACTCTACGTCTCCGTTGAGAGGTTCACAAAGAACCGGATCTCACTCGATCCTTTCTCTCACTCAACCAACCACAAAGGTGAGGTTGAGTTCTTCACTAGCAAATCCCTTTCGGGAAGGGGGAACAAACTTTTCAGGGCGTCACCACACTAGTTGGGAGCTCTCTAGCTCAAATCTTGCAAGCTTAGGCCTTGCAAGGGAGTGGGAGGGTGTTTTTGGAGCTCAAGAGTGTGTTGTTCAAGTGTGAGTAACCAGCTCCTCCAAATGGAGCTGAGGGGGTATAAATACCCGGGCTTTAAAAACTAGCCATTGGATACGCTTTTGATTGACCAGACACTCCGACCACAGGAGTCTCCGGCAACTTATCGGATACTCCGGTGAGGCCTCTCGGGTTGGCAGAGCATAAGCCACCAGAGTCTCCGGCACTGTGCTGGATACTCCGATGAGCCCTCTCAGTAGCGGGCTGCTAGGCCACCGAGTCTCTGGCACTTTGTCGGACATTCCGGTGAGACTTATCTGGTTGAGGCTGGCTGCCTTACCGAAGACTCCGTCAATGTGCTGGATGCTTCGGTAAGGGGTGTCGGGTTAGGTTAAAGATTGAGCATTTTTGGCACTTTGAGACCTCAATTTGCGTCAACCTTGATAATACGGCATATCTAGACTCAAGAAATGATAAAATCTAGTATTCTTCCATGAGAAAAGGATCCGTGACTTGATAAAAAAATTGGAGGTCTTCTTTTTCTTTTAACATTCTTTTGTTTTTTTTTGAGTCTTTCGAGCTATCAATAAAGTTAACAAAAGTCATTAGCTCTTTGAATGGTTCGTCATCATCCACTAAAACCCACAAGTGGGCCTAGATGCACTTTCACATATTCGGCTTGGTTATTGGTACAATCATATTCTAATTGGTTCGAGAATTCAAATGCTGCATTATGAGGAGAAACTAATAATACACCAATACCTTGAACCTCTTTGCAAACCGATCCATCAAAATACAACTTTTAAGGGGGCAAAAGTCACGTAACCAACATTCAAATTATGATCTAAATCAATCCGATGTTCAACAATAAAATTAGCAACAATTTGGCACTTCATGGATTTCAATGATTCATAAGTCAAATCATATTCAATCAATGCATAAGCCCATTTACCAAGCCTACCATTGAAAATCGGCCTATGCAACATATGTTTAATTACATCGGTTTCACAAGCAACCACACAAGTACTAGATAACAAATAATGTCTCAACTTGGTGCAAGCATGATACAAGGAAAAGCATAATTTCTCGATGAGAGTGTACCTTGTCTCCGCATCCATCAACCGTCGGCTCACATATGTGATCACTACTCCTTCCCTTCAGCGTTTTGCATCAAAACAGCACCCATCACATCGTCTTCCGCCGCTATGTAAAGACAAAAAGGGACTCCACCCTTGGGCGCTCTAAGAATCAACGGCGAAGACAAGTAATCTTTGATCTTCTCAAAAGCTTCTTGCTATTTTGCCCCCAAGTGAATTCGGCTTCATTCTTTAGCCAAAGAATAGGAGTAAATGCATTAATCTTTTTTGACAAGTTGGATATGAATCGGCTCAAGTAATTCACTTTACCTAAGAAGCTTTACAACTCTCTCTTACATGTAGGTGCTTGCATGTTCCTAATTCCTTCTATCTTCCTAGGATCTACCTATATGCCCTTTCATGGATTATAAAGCCTAAAAAGTTCTCGGCTGATACCCCAAAAGCACATTTCAACGGGTTCATTTTCAAACCGAAACGATGCATTCGGTCCAAAGCGAGATGCAAATTGTCCAAGTGAGAATCTAAAGCGACCGATTTGATCACCACATCATCTTTGTAAACTTCCATGATGACACCAAGTAAATCATGAAAGATAAAGTTCATGGCTCTTTGATATGTGGCACCCACATTTTTTAACCTAAAAGTCATGACAACCCACTTAAACAATCCTACAAAACCAGAACATTTAAAAGCAGTTTTAGACATATCTTCTTCGATCATGAAGATTTGGTTATATCCCGCATTATCATAAAGAAAACTAAGAATTCTATGGCCGGAAGCATCATTAATCAACATATTGGCTATGGGCATAGGATATTCATCTTTAGGAGTGGCTATATTCAAATTTCTGAAATCAATGCAAACTCTTATCTTACCGGTGTTCTTCTTCTCCACCGGTACGATGTTGAATATCCACTCCGTATACCTACAAGGTCTTGTAAACTTTGCATCAATTAATTGGTTAATTTCCTCTTTAATCTGATCATGCATATTCGGGTTGAATCTCCTCATCAGTTGCTTAAAGGGCCAAAAATCAGATTTTATTGGAAGTCGATGCTCAACTAGCTCGCGGCTCAACCCAAGCATTTCATTATAAGACCATGCAAAACAGTTCACATATTCTTTTAGCAAACCGATTAACTTCATTTTATAATCGGCTTTCAGATTTTTGTTTATATAAGTTGGCCTAGAATCGTCATCGCTGCCAAGGTTTACCTCCTCAAGAGGATCGGCCGATGTAAATCCTTGTCCTAACTTGTCATATCATCTATTTCTTCAATAGCTTCGCACATATCGTTTGTGTTGGACCGATAGTGTTTCACTCTTTTTTGCAACCAATCAAGATTAGACTTCATTAAATTACATTATATGGTTGAGCCGATTTTTCATCTGCCTTACATTGATGGGTACGAAACCATCTCTAGTCACACTAAGAAAATCATAATCCATCAAGTCTAAACCGGTCAAACACTTGACGGTGTCATACGGCAAAGAAGATGATTCGGCTATAGCAACAAAAGCCGATGCATCCGCATGAACAACCTCTACATCATCACCAACCCAATTATATCAAAAATTGATGCAATGTAGAAGGAGCACATCTATTGGCATGAATCCAATCACGTCCTAAGATCAAACCATAACTACCATACACATTGGTGACAAAGAAAGCGGTAGCCATGGTCTTGCTCCCAACGGTGAGCTCCATAGAAGTGACTCCCTTAGCCTTGATAGGGTCTCCTCCTCCCACACCGTTTGAAGTCATGTTGGTCCGGATGAACTCGTCATCGGCCTTACCTTGTTTCTTAAACAAAGAATATGGCATTAGGTTAACAATAGCACCACCATCTATAAGCATGAGAGAAATCGGTGTGCCATTGATATGACCTCTCACATAGAGAGGTTTCAAATGGTTCTTCGATTCCTCGGGCTTCTCGAAGATAGCACTTTTTGGTCCAAAGTTGAATTGTGCCATAACCTCTTCTTCTTCTACTGAAGAATAATTGGAAAGTGACAAGCGAATAATATTGATGTCCATACCTTCCCGCGGTGGTGTGGGCTCGTAGTCCAAGAGGTCATCGTCATCGAACTCGGACATATCGACTTCTTTCGTGGGCGAGGGCGCTGTAGAGTCCTCTCTCAAGACGGCGTCAGCCAAGCCTAGTGCCTTCGAAGTAGGCATCGCTTCCTCCGTCACCAGTGGAGTGGGAGCGTCAGGCTCCTTAACTCTCCACTGTTTACCTTGAGGGACCATCGGCTTGATCTCGTTGAAGACCACATCCGTCTTCTTCTCCGCCTCCTCCTCTTGAATCTTCTGACGGCGCAGCCTTTGGAGCTTTCTCTTTTGAGTGTGTGTCAAGTCAGGCAGACACCACCTCGGTTGTGTGTATTTGGAGGAGCTCTTGATGTTGCTAGCTTCATGATCATGGAAAGCCTTTTTGACCGGATCATCCAAAGTGATCGGTCCCATGAAGACTCCCCAGATTTTGACATCAGTTGTGCTAATTTTCACGACACCTCCGAATGCACTTTCTTGATGGACAAAAGTGGAAAGGACAGGTTCATTACCTTGCTTCAGGCGCCACTCTTGCTTAGACACGGTGGTGGAGCCCCCTCCTTGCATTTTGATCAGTTGAAACTCTGACTGATCCGAAACAGGGCCGGAGAGCCTTGTGAAGACATCTCCCCTTGGCCTGTTTCACCCTGGATGAAATGGTGGGTATGGCATCGGTGGAACAGGCATAGATGACACAGGCATCGGTGGCATCGGCATCCATGGTCCCATGTATGGATGGCACACCGGGAATGGTGGGCAAGGCATAGGATGGAACCATGGTGGTGGCACTCCGAACCAATGTGAAGGAAGAGGAAGAGGTCCACGAATATCTGCGGTTTGCCTCGTCTCCTTCCTAGGCGAGCTTCTTCCCTTGGTGGTGTTCTTGGCTGCTTCATAGACCGATTGTTCAAATCGGTCTTTTGGTTTTTGCACTTGGCCATAATACGGTCGAAGGCGCTTTTGGGCCCCATCTTCCTGTCCATAGACTTTCCTTGGTTCACTTTTCACTTGCCCACCTCAGGGTTCTTTGGCTTTATCATCTTGGGCTGTGGAGCTTGCCTCTCGGGTCTCGAGCCTTGGATGGTTACCTTGAGAGACTCTTGACCATCGAGGGACTTCTGGAGCACCACCTTTCTAGAGGCCCCTTTCTAACTCAGAGCAATAGGCATCTCCTCCCCGATGATCACGTTCTTCCCCTTAGTTGTATCGGTTTGACAAGGCCAATTCAAAATCTTGGGGTTGAGCTCTAGAGTGTTGACTGAGAAGTGGTGCTTGTCGATCTGCATCTCTTTAAGGCTCAATCGTCCCTCATTAACGGTCGATTGAACTTGTCGACAGAAAACATTGCAACTGTTAGTGGCATGAGAATAAGAGTTATGCCATTTACAATATGCCCTATGCTTAATATCATCCGCCAAAGGTAAAGTATATGCTATCTTAATGCACCCACCTTTGTGTAATTCATCAAATATTTTCTCGTATTTAGCTACATCAAAGGTGTATTTCATATCGTCTTTCCGATTTTTATGAACCTGTTTGAGTGAATCACAGGCAAACGATTTAGCCTTAGATGGCCAAACGAACACAGCAGACAAAATGTCATTGGATTCATCATTGGAGTTATCCAAATCATATTCTACGATGTGCACGCTTTGAGGAGTCTTGTAATCATGTTTTATTTTTTTACTTTGTCTTTCTTAAGCCGAAGCCCCTTTGTTGGGGTGAGTGAGCGTAAGAAAATCGTATCCCTCTAACTTCTCTCTAAGGTGCGACCGTAAACCACTAAAAGCTAGGTCGGCCAAATCCTTTTAAAAAATTGTCAAATTAAAGCATTGGCTCTTAACATCTCTAAACCGCTGGAGATAATCGACGACGGGTTCGTCTTTTCCTTGCCAAACTGATGTCAAATGTGACAACTTTAATTTGTTGTCCCCGAAATAAAAGTGGTCATGAAACTTGCGCTCTAAAGAGTTCCACGTGTATATGAAGCTTAGGGACAATGATGAAAACCAAGAGAAAACGGTTCTGGTTAGTGACAAAGAAAAAAAATCATACTTTTAAAGCCTCACAAAAACCCACTTCTCCTAGTCGTGCTATATATTGGCTAACGTGCTCCCAAGTGGTTTTGCTATCTTCGCCATTGAATTTGACGAAGTCGAAAACACACCATCCAATGGGATATGGGACCGAATCAAAGTACGTGGGGGTACGGCATTTGATAAATTCGGTTTCTTTCCTTGAGGTCCACCCCTAGCGTCTCAAGAAATTATTTGTTTAAGTCCTCTTAATGCTCGTCATACACTCCTCTATGTTGGCAATGGATGGCCTAGTGGATGTGCCCGGTGGTGAGGGATGCGTGCTCGCTTTTATGACCCTAAATAATTCATTAGGGATGGGGCCATAAGGGATACCCTTACCACTTGGTGGGATAGGTGGTGTGCTATATGCAACGGTACGGTAAGGAGGAACAAAATTAACCAATTCATTCAATCGGCTTGTAGCCGGATTGGGGATGCTAGTGATTGGCTCTACGTTAGCTGGAGACACTACTAAAGCATTAATTTCTGCATGAGACGGAAAACTAGTTTGTCCACCAAACGAGTTCAACGGCATACCATACGGAGGTCGTTCTACATTAGATGTAGTAGGCGCCGATGTACTAGTAGGAGGACCTACATGCGCAACATGAGAAGGTGATGCAATACTAATATTTTTAGATTACTTGGCTAAGTTTTCTTGAGTTATGTATTGCATATCATTATTCAAGACCTTTTTAAAATCGGCAAAATAATACAAAAGGTCTTCAAAAGTAACAGGAGGGTGCGAAGATGTTCTCACATTGGCTGCACTCATGGCCGCATCGTCGACGATGGTCAGAAGGACGAGCTCTTTCACTTGAGAGATTGTGCCTTGGCGGTCCTTCTTGAAACACACCAAGTACTCCTGCAGCTTCCGCTCTTCTCGCGCCTTGAGCGCCTCTTCGGAGGCCTTTCTACGCTCTAGGAACGCCTTATGCGCCTCCTCGGACAACTCCTCTAAGGATGGCATTACGATGTTCGTCTTGGAGATCTCGAAGTTCAAGGTGGAAAACGACGATTTGGTTTGAGCAACTGAAATCACTCGTTCCCCAGCGGAGTCGCCAAAAAGTGTGTTAACGCCAAAATCAAGTCCAGGCCAACACACCGCTCGCACGCCCGTGTGCGGAAACGTCAGTGCTTCTTCAACGCCGAGGTTGGGCAGCACCTAGACAACCCCACATCGGGAGGGACTCCGTCGGAGGAGGATCATCTTAGGGGTGATTCGAGCTCAGTCAGGCCAGCCGGATCGCCTTTAAACGTCGCCGAGACAAAAGAAGAATAGCAAAAGGGGTCGAGTGAGGGGATTAGGGTTTGGAGAGAACGAAAAATGTAAGACAAATGATAGGTTCGATTGGGAGAACGAAAAATGTAAGACAAATGATAGGTTCGATTGGGATACCCCTCTACCGGCCATGGGCCTCTGTTTTATAGAGGTGGGATGGTCTTATCCTGCAGGCAACGGATCTATCAAGTTAGGAAACAAATTGGAATTGATCTGCTGAAAACCTTCTAAAATCGACATCACCGAAGTGTCCGGTAAAGTGCCCGATACTCCGGTGACCGGAGTCTCCGGTCAAATGTTGGAGTCTCCGTCATGTAAATCAGGGAACCCGAGAGGGCTCACTGGACAGTCTGGCATATTGCCGGATACTCCGGTGGGCTCCATGCCCCAACCCGAGACGGCTTGCCGGACACTCCGCTGGTCCAAGTGCCTGAATCCGGGAGGGCTTACCGGATGTTTCGGTGCTATGTCGGACACTCCGGCGAGATAGATGCCTCAAACCCGAGAAGGCTTACCGGACCCTCCGGCAATGTGTCGGACACTCCGGTGACTCCAATTTTTGGGTATCAAAAGAAATATAAGACGTTACTTGTTCTTTCAGTATAAAAGGTTGTGATGGAACTTAAGGACAAGCTGATACACTGTTGGAATCCATGGGGCGGTGGAGGCGCTGCACGCTGGCCTCAGTTGGGAGCAGACGCCGGGTGGATTCCGAGAAGGGGAGGGGGTATTGGGTGCCGCCGCCACCGCGACCTCGCCGTCGTCGGTGTTACTGGTCGGGGCTGTGTATGGCTGGACGAGTTCTGTTGAGGAGACACCTGCCACAACGGATGAGGCTGGGTCGATCCATCGATGGTCGTACGTCTGGAAGAAACAAAACGAACGGGGGCAGTTTAGTCATACAGGGAATAAAAATTCAAAAATCAAATGAATCTGAGTTTAAATCCTTACAAATACAATTTCAGAGGAGTAGTAACAGTAATGATACTATTTTGGAGAAGCTAACGGTATAAGTACTGTTCTGGCGAAGCCCAACTTAAACGCTACCATAATAGCAAAAAATCTCCCCCTCCCGTGTCCAGCTCCCATCAGCTATCGCCGCTCTGCTCTCTCATTCTCCATCCTAGCTCACTCTCTCTCGCGCCCACCCCGTCTCAGTGTCGCCGCGGAGAAACCCCAAACCAAGCCACCCCCGCTCTCCTCCCCTGTCCAGCAGCAGCACCCCTCCACACTCAAGCCTCCCACCACCGTGGTTCGCAACTCCCGCTCTGTGTAGACCAAATTTAGGATTTCCCCCAAATTTTGATAATTGGAATTGCTGGTCGGCCTCCTGCAAATCCGGTGCGCCCCGGGTGGGAATCCTTCCTCTTCTCGCTCGTTCAGGCACTTACTACCCCGACTCACTTCTAACTGTGCCAATCGACCGAATCAGAGAGCTTTTTCACAGGATTTTGGAGTTTGATGTCTACCGGCCTTGGAACCCGTGCCACCCCAACGGTGACAACCCCCTTCTGGCCCTCCCCTGTCACGACCACTTCCACGCTGCTCATCTACCTGTCCCCAGGAAGCTCTAGGAGTGAACACCGACGAGTTCCATCAACGGGAGCGTCCTCCCAGCGTCGTCGAACTCTTCTCGGCGCCGCCACTCGCCGCCGGCGGACCTCCGGTGAGCAGCCCCCTCACCGACCGCTTCCCTGTCCTCCCCGAGCTGCGCCGGTCGCAGTGGCCTCGGGACCCAACCCACTGGCCACCGAGCCGCGCCTAGGGCAAGCCAGACCCGCGTGCTGGTTCCTGGGACCTTTGGGCCAGGCTGGCGCGGCCCAAGCCCTTTTTTTTTGGGCCGGTTCAGTGCTGCCTGCCCCATGTGGGCTGGAACCTCTGAAGCGTAGCTCGGCTCACAGGCTAGGTTTTCTATTATTTTCACGAAATTATTTAGTAAATTGCTCAGAAATTGTTTCAAACTTGTAAAATTCATAGAAAGTTCATTATAGCTCGAAACATTTTGTTAGAATCAGCTTAACCAGAACTACATTGTGAAACTAACAAATTTTTGTTTTATGCATGAAAATAATTTAAATAATTCGGATCACATAATAGTTCATTAATGCATTATCACTATTCTATAGCATGATAAAATCTTGAAAATTTTAATTTTCTGTTTCTTAAAGTAAATTCTATCTTTCTCCAGCGTTTCATATTTATTTTCATCAAAAATAATTTTATAAATGTTTTATTTTATTAAACAGTATTTAATTCAATATAAATCCATTTGATTTTAATAAATCCTAGAAAATGTTTATTTAGTTAAATTTTGTGCTTGGAAAGAGTTTGTATTTAATTCATAAGAAATAATTTTAAAATGATTTATTGAGTTCAAGTGATTTTTAAATCCCTATAATTTCAATTGATTGCAACAAATCCCGAAAATTTCTCACAAATTTAATTATAACCTCTCTGATTTTATGAGCAACTCATATTTAGTGTATTTATTTTTGAAAACTATATTAAAGAAGTTTTATAGTTAATTTTCATTGTAAATTATTTTTGTAAAGGTTTAATTGTGTTCAAACGGTATTTAAATCTTTATAAATTTATTTGACTTAATAAATCTTGAAAAATTCCCAAAATTTTGATTATGACTTTTTTGATTTTATAAATAAACCAAATTATATTTTTGTGTTTTAAAATTATTTTAAAGATGTTTTATAACTAAATCACTAGTCTCCTTTTGAAAGTAAAAGGCTATCATGGCATGTGACCTTTTTTCAAGTCTAAAAACTAGCATAATTAATTTCCTTGCATATCATGTCATGTATAGGACCCGATCCATCTAAAGTGGAGCTTGAAGATGTTCCGTCAGCTGTGGATTCTAACTGTGAGCAAAGCCCAGGCAAGACCTGCTGCATTAACCTTGTTTTAAATTTTATTTTGTCACATTGTATTGTGTGGTTAATGTACTACGCATTAGGTTGTAGGAGTTGTTTGAAAACCATAGACTGCATGATAGTGCTAATTACCCAGGTTGAGTGTATATTGGTATAGGTAACTCGATGTAAAGCTAGGCTAAGTCATATTTGACGGTATAAGTCGAGTGAATGAAAAACCTCACTCGCGAGATATAGGCTGTTACCCTGGTCACGTTATCACTAAACTATTAAAACTTAGATCGGACAGGGAATTGGATGCACGGAGGCATGTTTGTTGTGTGGACTCATGGTCGGGGTGTTGTAGCCCTGTCTGTATCGGTTAAGGACCGATTCGAGTGTAGCCCTGTTGAGCAAGTTTGAACAGTACCGAATGCATAATGGGGAAATGCGACCAAGAAACCGACATAGCTTAATACCGTAGTGGTTGGACGTAGCCCTACCTCTCTTTCGGCAAGGAGTAGAGAAAAGGCTTGGATCTAAACATAGATTATTTGCTTTCCTAGCTGGTGTAAATCCATTATAATCGCTGTTCCGCACAGTAACGAGTACCAACTAAACTTAATTAATAATAATCATAAATTATTTGCTTAGTTTATAGGCAATTGCTTGATAACATGTTTGCTATAGTTTATAGTGCAAATTAAATTTACATTTCTTGAACTTAACTTATCGCTAAAAGAGGAAAGTAAGGATTCGCTAATAGTGCTATGTTTTATGCAAATGGGCATCCCTGTGACTTAGACTCATCATATCTTTGGAGTCGGCTATAGTTGGCCACGTTGACGGGTAAGACTTGCTGAGCATTAGAACGTTCAGGGCTTGACTCTTTGTGGTTTTGTGCGCAGGTGATTTCTCTCCCTCCTCAAGATCAACTGGCAGAAGCAACCCCCTAGGGTGGCTATGTTCGTCGGGAGCCCTTCTCGTCGCGCTGTTGTTGTGTGCTGCTGGAAGATGCATCGTATGAGCTCGATGTCATCTTATGCATAGTTTCCAGGAGACCTAGTTTAAATAAGGTTACCGCTTCTGCACTTTTAAAACCTCTGTTTTATTAACTTTATCAACATTTTGTAATGTATTTTATCGTGCTTGAGTTGTACTGTAGTCCTCACTTCGCCGTGTGACACCCGATAAGATCCTGTAGTTGATGGATCGTCTCTTTCGTGGGGCGGTCTGTCACATAACTCAGGTGCACTGGAGTTCTTCTTGGGATGGAATCCCGCAGAGTGGAGTTAAGCAGGAAATAATTGAGAAGAATTTTGAAATTCGAACCAGGGGTCCACATCACAGGTCAGATGGATCTTCAGGCCCCTTCCTTTGTTTGTAGCTTCTAGAATTGGTTCTGTAATTTAAATTCTAGGGAAAAATTATCGAAAATATTGTGGATGATTAAAAGAGATTAACTCAATTACATCCACTTCTTCCTCAATATTTTCATCAGGTACTAGAAAATCTTGAGTCTGTGACCATTTACTTTGAATAAAGATCCTTCATCATCTTGGAGTGTGATAGCTCCATGTGATGAGGTCTCTACCACTGTAAAAGTTCCTTCCCATTTACTCTTATGTTTTCCATGCTCGAATAATTTTACCCTGAAGTTAAATAATAGAACTTTATCTCCTAGCTTGAATTCCTTTCTCTTCTGCCTTTTATCGTATCATCTTTTCACTCTTTCCATATAGAGCACTATGGTAAGCCTTACGCCATTCTTTGAGTTCAGAGATATGAAATTTCCTATGTTTTCCTGCTTGCTGGAAATCCATGTTCCAATTCTGGATTGCCTAATAAACACGGTGCTCAAGTTCAACAAAAAGATGAAATGTTTTCCCATAAATAAGCTGGTAAGGTGATATCTCGATGGGCATTTTATAAGCAGTTCGGTATGCCCAAAGCGCATCAGGTACCTTAACCTTCCATCCTTTCCCCATCTCATGAACATTCTTAATTTGCTTGTTAGATGTTTCTGTCTGTCCACTCGTTTGTGGATGATATGGTGTGGCTATGTTGTGTTCAACCCCTAGTTCAATCTTCGTAAGATCCTATCTATGAAATGAGATCCTCCGTCACTTATGACCATCCTAGGGGTTTACAAAGCAGGGAAAAATAATCTCGTGGAAGAGTTTTCGAACATGCTTAGCATCAACAGCTCTGTAAGGCATGGTTTCCACCCACTTGGACACATAGTACATAACCACAAGGATGTATTCACAATCATAGGACTTGGGAAAAGATTTCATGAAATCAGTGCCCTAGACATCGAAACGTTCGACTTACAGGTTATATATAAGGGAAATAGCATCTCGGACTATAATCCCACCATTTTTTTGACACTTCAACATCTTCTAAATAAATTCCTTAGTGTCATTGTACATGGTTGGCCAGAAGAACCCATTTTGCCAAATTTTAGCCTGCATGAGAAACACACCATAGCGGCCTCCATAAGGCGCAGCGTGGTATTTTTCAACGACCTTGGTTGCTTCTATCATATACACCTTCTGAGCAGTCCATCAGCACATACTCAGTAGAGATAAGGCTCATCCCACAAATGACAAAGACTCATAAATGAGCTTCTTCTTGTCTTATCCCGGTGGTACGTATCTAGTTACCATAAAATTCACTAAATCAATGTAGCACGGGGTGGAGTCCGTCAATTTCAATAGTATGTCATCTCGGAGGAAATCATTTATCAGTAGTTCCTTAGTGTCCATATATTGTATACGCGACAAATGATCTGGCACCGAGTTCTCTACACCTTTCTTATCTAATCTGATGTGGACATCATACCTTCTGACGAGGACTTCAATGTAAATATTCACACCTGGTGAATTCAGACTGCAGAATAGTACAAACTTGCAATGAAAGCCACGACTTCATATAGAATCTAGTTTGGGTGTTTAAGTACGTTCTAAAAAGCTCACGAAGTCTACTTTCGAATAGATCCAGCCCATCTTTATGTCATATCAAAGTCAACGCCAATCATCATTTTAATACCGAATGTGTTGCGTCACTCGGGCCGTTGGCCCGTGTATCAAGTTGAGTCCATTAGAGGCGCGTCCTAGGGCTTGAGGATGACTCCAGCACCCTCTAGTCGTCTTCCACCCTAGTTAAAGGCCTCAGCCGCCACCAAGAACACTTGAGTTTTGATAGATTGAAGTTTAGCCGCCGCTACTTCGCTTGCAACACGCGTATCGACTAGACCGCCTGTCTTCTTGCTATTGGAACCCCACTTTTTATTGTTTCAGATTGAACTCATATTTTTATCTAGCAATTCAGTGCTTGTTCATCTCATTCTTGCTTGTTCTACAATTGCTTGAAGGACGAGTCCTCTCGTGGCTAGTTGATCCTGCTCCACAAGTTTATGCTCACCCTCTGGAATTGGTGTATCAGTCGCTAAGGCGCAACGTCGTTGACAGTTGTAGTCAGGCCGTGAATGTTGTTTCTTTCCACTAATTGTGCTTACCATCTCCATCGAAAGATCGGGACCAAACCTCGCATTATGTGGTATCAGTGCTCATGATTGTTCGGTGAGAGATTTCAAATCCAATCTGTTATTTACCTACAATACAGAAACCCAAAAAAATATAAGATTAGTTTCCATAGTCCCTTAGCCTTTTAACATGTTTATTAGTACCGTATAGTTAGGGCGTGTTGAGTCTTCGGCTGCATTGTCGTGTCGATTGCTGGTCTTAATATCTAGTCGTTTAGAGTTTTGAGTTCTTGCCACGCTCCTGCGTCATATTTGAATCTTTAAAACCAGCATAATCACTATTCCTATTGTTGATGCACTACATTTGGTTGGTTTATGCACATCCTTGGATCAGATCTACAATACAAGGGCAAAATAAACTCAGATCCGAGTTTGTCAGAAACAACAAATTCGGGTAACAGATTTTGTTGCAGATGAAAACAACCATATCTCTGTGATCCATTGCTTGTTTGTAATATTTTTGCACAATCGGGAAAGATCTTCGTGTTAACTTTCCAACGGATGCGCTCACTTGCAAAAAAATTCCACCCGAGCACCTCGCAATCACAAAAGAGATCTAGCATTTACTATCTGTAGTTTATTGCATCTAATTTCAGTTCTAAAAAAATCAAAGAGGAAAAAAGAAAGAAAAAAAGAGGGGGTGGTTTGTTCCTTCAAGAGTGTTTGTCTTTGTGACCTTCCTTTGTGTCCAGGCCTGCGTCTCTAACACAGGTTTTAGCCTACAACTAGCACAGTATCGGCTTTGAACCATTACTTATCTTGCCTTTAACTAACGTGGTACTAGGATTTTTCTTGTGTAACACTTTCAGCCATCTTATAGCTCCACATATGTCTCACTACAGCTAGACATTATTGTGCCGCGGTGCTGATGCATTTGTTTTCTCATTGCCAAGTTGCTGGTAGCCGTCACCCTCCTATTGAGTATAGTAAAAACATATAAGAACTTAGTTGAGCAAGCTTGAGGGAAGCAGAGTTCGACATCGACTAGCTCGTTGTCACTTTGTTTTCTTGTTTGCTAATCATGATAGGAACAACTAAGAAAAGATAGCTCGTGGCTTATACCCCCACCAAGATGTGCATATGCTTCAATATGAGGTAAATGATGATATTTTGCATGTAGTTAGTTCATGAGTACCTTTTTTTGCTAAAAAATTTGACCCTCATACATACATTGAATTGACTGGGAGCTGGAAGTTGATAAAGAATTTGATGAACACGACTTGTTTGAGAAAGAAAAGATTTACAATGCCTCTAATGCTTTGGCTGAAGGAGCTTTACTTGAATAGAAATATACTTGTAGGCACAAAAACATTTCAGAATCTTGAAAAGACTTTAAACGACATTTTAGAGAAGTTTTTATTTCTGCATATTATGCTAAACATTTGCTTATCAAATTAGACAACTTCAAGCACGATAGTATGACTGTTAAAGAATACTTTCATGACATTAAGGTTTGTATCCTGTTTGGTGGCTTAGATGAATGCTGAGAAGATATAATGAGTAGGTTCAAAAAAGGTCTCAATTTTGAAATCCAAATTTTGCTCATCTCTAAACTTAATACTCAATCTCTCACTTGTTTTTTATTGCTTGTACTACTGAGAATCAATTTTTATCATCTAAAGATACAAGCATGAATAATCAAGATGAAAAAATTGTGTAATGTATTGCTAATATGCCCTTGTCAGAAGGAGAATGTAATAAAGAAAGGTTGTGTGATATGTCATCTCTTAATAAACAGCACAACTAAAAAGAAAGCACTCTTTTGTTTCTTATCCTGTGCCTAACATCATGCAGGAGAGTGAAAAGTCTGAACGGGACATTGAGCTACTTGATGAAATAAAGGATATGGACAATGATGTTTTGTGGCACCAACATAAAATAAAGGAGAGTAAAAAAATGATACACATTGTGTGTAAAAGCCAAATTTCTAATAAATTCAAATGAAGATTTTTCTTCCCAATCTCTATCTTTTCAATTCGAATTCCTTTTTTTAAAATTTAGTTGCCGGATCATTTCAATTCATGGGATTTTGTGTTTGGGCTGAAAAATCTTCCAAACTACCTTGTTTTGGAGCTCATCCATTTTCCGGCCATTGGATCGAAGACAATGGTATTGAACCGTTGGATTAGTTGGTGGAAAAAATCCCTTTCTTAAGCCTCAATTTCATCCCCTAATAAAACCTCCCTCTACCTTGTCCTTTCCCACTAACTCCATTCCTTTCTTCTTTTCCAAGCGAATTGCAGAGACGCAACTGGCGAGCGGTGCTGTCCGCGCCTCCGCGTCGTCCGCTGGATCGTCCGTGCCGTTCGTCTCCGTCCTCGCGCCGCCGGTCCATCGAGCCGACCGGTTCGTGTCGTCTTCCTCGCCGGTGTCGCGCCGTCCGTGTCCCCACATCGTCCGCTCGCTTGCCCGTGCTGCGTGTCTCCAACCAGTTTGTCGTCCGCTTCGTCGCAGCCAGAGTTTCACCGTCATCGTTCAGTTTTCCTGGTAAACTTTGGTTTGCTGACGTCTTGTGTTCCTTCCTCAGTGTTGTTTGTTGCCGTCTCGTTGCCTATGAACCGCTTCGAGCTGTAATCAGAGGTGTCGGACCAAGAGGATCGCGAGTGAACCGGCCACCGCAGTGCAGATTCCGTCATCATCGATCATCTCTTCACCGGATCTTGTCCGTCACGCAACGTTGTAAATTCCGTCACGTAACGTTGGTGAGTAATCGGTCTATGAGAGACGAGACATCAACCAGGTTTCCCATTCTCTGTTTTGTGCCCATTCAATGAGTTCGATGCTGTTTTCAGCCGTGAACCAGAACGCCGAGGCAGAAGCTTCGACAGCGGGTTCGCCTCCAAGTCAAGTTCAAAGCTCGTTGCCGGCTTCGCAGGAGTTAATCTTTGCCAAACCGACCATGCCTTCTGCGAGCGGGTCGGTCACTCGGTCCCATCTTTGGTGAGGAACCCCAATCTCTCACCACCTCCTTTTTCCCTTGAATTTGAAGTATTCGCGACCGTCCTGAGTTCCCGTGGTGTTCCAGGCTAAAGGGTTGAGTTGCTAAGGAGTTCATCTCGTTGCCGCCTTGCAGTCTTCGTCGCTGTCGTTTCTCCAGTGAGGAATCCTGGCCCCTAACCTTCATTCTCATCGCCTGGTTATGTGCCGTGTGGGAAGGCTATATCAGTCTGTGTTTGACACCAGGAACCGTGGACCCCAAGAGCTCTCTGTTGGTCGGTCACCACGGTCACCTAGTTCCTTCGCCGTCGCCTTCGAGTTCAGTCAATCAAGCAGCAACGCGTCGGCCACTGTGGTAAGCTGTTTCATCACGTCTTGTCTCAGTGCTCACTTGCTAGCTGCTGTTCTTGTGACCGAGGTTTCTTCGTGGTGTTGGCCAGAGTCGCTGCAGCTTCAAGAGGTTCGAGTTGGAGGCTATCTCATGACTAATTGATCTATTGTCGTCGCGGTCGCCGTGGGGCAGTGTCCAGGGACCGTCGTCTGCCTCGCTGGGTTCAACCTCGTCGTGCGCCTCGAGCTGTGGTGAGCCGCCCGCTCCTCCCGTCCGGTGCTTCTGGCCTTGTGTAGGGGACGCTAGTTGCATGGTGCCGCAGAGTTTGAGTTTGAGTATCGTTGCTGTGGAGCTTGCGCGGTGCATCGGTTAGTTGCGGTAGTTTCCCAGCCTTTTTAGCTCTTGGCTTGTCGTTGTCCAGTAATCTCTGCTAGTAGTTTTCGTGGCCTTTGATAGTTGGAGTCTGTATCTGAGCGGTAAGTTGGGGCTTGGTTCGGTCTTCAGCGTGAGCACCAAAGTTGGATGCTGGAGGATTCACGGGCGCCGGCTGCTTGGTTCTGTTGTCAGTAGAGTTGAGGTCCCTTCGGTGTTGGTTCTGGAGCAGGCGCAAGGTAGAAGAAAGTGCTGGTTTAGTTTTGAACAGAGAGAGAGAAATGTTGGAGTAAAGTTAATCATTTGTTTGGTGACGTGGTCAGCAGCGCAGCGGAAGCGGGGTGGGCTCGTCTACGTGGAGCGCAGAAGAGGAGCCAGGCGAGTACAACTGCAAGTGTTGGTCGCCATGACCCGTGCCTGTGCGGCGGCCAGCGATTCAGTGCTGGTTTAGCGTAGCAGTGTGTTCAGCGGCTGGATTAGATGTTCACGAGGTGACCACGTCAACAAGAAGCAAGTTCTTGTTGAGATTAATGGTTTAGAGTCAGTATGCGCAAGACCTTGGCTTTTGAGCACCGCTTAAAGGAGTTAAGATGTCATTGGTGCTGGTCAGTTAGCTCAGCGGAGGTTCAGTGGTATGATTTTGCGAGAGCACCTCTTTTTCTCGGAATTGTTTTTGTAGGTAAATTTTTGGAAGTTCAAGAGGAATTCTTTTTAGTTTCCAATGTTTTCCTAAGTTATCTTGTTAAATCTATCTCATCGAGTTCTTTTCGTATGTACATCTCATCGAGTTTTTGTAGGTAAATTATCACGTACCTAGCGTCTGATCCTTTTTCCGCGCCATTTGTCCAGTTGGAGAAGTTGCTGCTAAGGATTTGAAGACTGCTCTGCACAAGGATCTAGATCCCGGATGGGATCTCGACCTATGAGGCAAGCCGCGCTCCTTGATCAACTTTGATTCTAATTTTTAAACTGCATATTTTGTTTGAAACTATAATTTGCATGTCAACTGTTTTAAAATATGCTAGCAACATTCTTAAGCCGTGTCTATTTATCGTTTCACATATTATAAACTTTAGGACTGCTTTAATACTATTACTTTACTTTTATGCTTAGACATACTTAGTTGCATATATTTACTGTACTTCACACTTTATCACTATAAAAATGGAATTTGTGTTAAATGCTTTCGAACTGTAATTCAAATGTGTGAGTTTTACAAATAACTTTATACAAACTATTTAGCTGAGGCAGACAGGAGTATAAGATGCTGGAGGACTCTTGAAAAATCCCTATGAGCGTACCTGTTGCGAGTACATGGGAGGTTCCGAGCTTGGACCTTCTGAGATGTTTGTTGGTTGTTGGCGTTGATGATGGAGAGTGCCTGCCCCGGCATATGAGGACCGGGTCGTCGTGTCACATGTCTCCAGTACTTTTCCATACACACTACGTTACCCTGTATGGGCAGAGGCTTGATCTTGAAGCTTGCTGAGACTGGTTGTTTACCTTTGGGTTGACGGTGTTGTGTTAGTGTGGTGTCGAGTTATGACTCTCCACATGAAATTGAGATACCCCATCGCTTCACAGCTTTAGGACCCGGCAGAGGAGGCGACTGGGATCTCTATCCTAAAGGACAGGTAACGCCAGTTAAAGCTTGTGGATGGTCTTGTGTGTTCGTTGGGACCACGACGGTGGTTCTCGGCGGCACTTCTCGTGGGTCTAGGTGCATACACTCTACAAAGTTAAAGTCAATGCGCATTGCCACGTCCCGTGTAGGGACACCGCCTGAGAGCTTCCATGATGATTAGTGTTGTTTTCTTCTCTCTACCTTTTGTTTTAAAATGTTTTGGACTCCGGCCTTTGAGTTGTGGCCGGGTGTGAAAATTACACCAGCATTTAAAATGAACCCTCGTTCGGAATAACGGAGATCCCTGCGGGGCAAGATAATAAAATTAGATTGTTTTAAAATAAAACTTCTTGCATCTTTAAAATAAAATGTTTTAAACTTGCATTTAGCACTTGAGCCAGCTTTCATCCTTGAAACTACCCTTTGCATGCATACATTGTTGCTAGGTAGCGAGCGGTTTGCTGAGTATTCACGTACTCACGGTTTTTCACGCCCTTCTTTTTCAGAGGTAGCTAGAAGATCGTTCTCGTCTACTTTCTAGTCGTGGTTTGAGGTTCGCTCCTGCACTCGAGTTGCCTGTGGAGGAGGATGGTTGTCTTGGTGCTTGCTTCTGCCTGTTGCTCCCGCTGCTATTTCGGCTCTTGGAATCTCGGTAGTCTCATCCCGCCTTCAGATGTTCAATAAGTTTTATGGATGATCCCGTTGAATTATTTTATCTTACCCTTGTTTACACACTCTGTTATGGTTTTTTGATTTATCACTTGTGACAAACGTGCTTGTCAACCTCCTGGGATTAGCGAAAGCAAGTAAGATCAGGTCTTATCGAAAGGTAAGAAACTCGGTCATTACATTGTGAGTCCCTCACCACATCTAAATACCCTCATGCTACTTATGCTGAATTACAATTGCCCACTGTTTATACTACTATTTTGCAATGCTTAGTAGAGCCTCCAATGACTTATGCTTTTGTCTCATTATGCACATTTATCTTATGATTGTAACAAGTTGAGTGAACTTATTTCTTTAATCCCAAAAATACAGCTAGTGCATGGAGATCGAAATGTTGCTTTTGAGAACACATTTGTTGAGGATAGACCTTTTCATTGCACTAATATTAATGGCAAAAAGTTGGAGTTCATACTTTCTTTGACTATTTTAGGTTATACTGAATTTGATGTTCCTTATAACCTGAATTATTTGGAGAAAAAATTATCTAAGAATTACAGTTTGTAATAATTTGGCAACTTTGTTTTTCATACAGTTGGTAAATATGATGATCTTGGAGATTTTTTAGTATCTAAAGCATTCATATGTACTAATCTTAAGTATCCCATTGAAATGCAAAAACAGGATCAAACAACAATGACATTACTAACATTAACAATGGCTTGCAAAGTTTCTCTAGTTTTGTGTTCTGTCAACAGGAGCAGCTCATGAAACAGGAGAATTTGTTGCCGTGGCCTGGTTATGTGTTTAGTACCACTCATCCAAACATGACAAAAAGCAGTGTTGCCTACCATTGGATCAAGCCGAGGATGACTTGCCATAAAGAAGAGGAGGATGATGAGATCCATATATACCTTCGTGGCCTTCACCTTTCATAATTTTAGGAGAGCATGGTGGAGTGGCAGTTTTGCAACCTGAACTTGAGTCGAGAATGACTCTAATTCAAGTAGGGAAAGATGATGTGGACATCATACCTTCTGATGAGGACTTCAATGGAAATATTTACACAGCGGTGTATTTGACTGCAGAACAGTACAAACTTGCAATGGAAGCCACGACTTCATATAGAATCCAACTTGAGTGTTTAAGTATATTCTGGAAAGTTCATGAAGTCTACTTTAAAATGGATCCACCCCCACCTTTATGCCATATCGAAGTCAGCATCAATCATTGTTTTAATACAGAAGGTGTTGGGTCAGTCTAACTTGGGCCGTTGGGCCGTGTATCAAGTTGAGCCCATTAGAGACGCGTCCTAAGGTTTTATAACAACACCATCACCCCCTGTTCGTCCTCCACCCTAGTTAAAAGCCTCAGGCACCACCAAGAACACTTGGATTTTGATAGATTGAAGTTTGGCCGCCGCTACTTCGCTTGTAGTGCTTGTGTCGACTAGGCCGCTTGTCTTTTTGCCATCGGAACGCCACTTTTTGTTGTTTCAGATTGAACTCATATTTTTATCTACCAATTCAGTGCTTGTTTATCTCGTTCTTGCTTGTTCTACAATTGCTTGAAGGACGAGTGCCCTCATGGCTGGTTGATCGCGCTCCACAAGTTCACACTCACCCTCTGGAATCGGTGTATCGGTCACTAAGGCGCAACGTCGTTGACAGTTGTAGTCGGGCCGTGAATGTTGTTTCTTTTCACCAATCGTGCTTACCATCTTCATCGAAAGATCGGGACCGAACCTCGCATCATAATCTCTATGTCAAACTCTTAGAGCAGAACAATCCATCGAATCAGACGAGGCTTAGCGTCTTTCTTGGAAAGGAGATATTTCAAGACAGTATGGTCTGTGTAAATAATGACTTTTGCTCCCACCAAATAGGACCTAAATTTATCAACAGCGAATACTACAACCAGGAGTTCTTTTGGATAAGCAATCACATGATGCTTCTTATTCTTTGATTGACCTAAGACAGTGCCAGTGGTGTAGTCACTAGCACCACACATGATCTCAAACGGCAGTGTCTAGTCCAGAGGTTGGATGATGGGCACTGAGACAAGTGTCTTTTTCAAGATGTTATTGTCAGAGTTTGCCGGATGTGATCGCCGCCGAGAACTCGATGAACGCTCGCGAACACAGAGGAAGAACATGGTGTATTATTGTGCTGCAATAACAGATGTTATTGAGGTTTTGTTCTATTTATAGACAAAGTAAACAATGTCCTTTTTCGTGGCCGAAATGAACGCGCGACAGGCCCACACTCCGAGCATGCTGTGGCAACGCCATGACCCGCTCAACCAGCATGATCATGGTGCAGGACGCAGAAAACCCTGTACTCCGCCCCATGCGAAGAAAGCGCACGTCAGGCGACTCTAACAGACTCTAAGTGCACAAGTTTATTCTAACACACCTCCGCCTAACTCAAACAATACGGTCAA
The DNA here is from genome assembly GCA_001602295.1 of Zoysia matrella. NCBI lineage: Eukaryota > Viridiplantae > Streptophyta > Magnoliopsida > Poales > Poaceae > Zoysia > Zoysia matrella. Next base: position 310,642 of record BCLG01000074.1, read on the forward strand.
CTCCAATCCTGGTCCTCATCTCCTGGAACTTGATGCGCACTTAAGGCTTTTGTCAGGATGTCAGCAAGCTGATCTTCTGATCTCACGAACTCCACATTGATCCTTCCTTCAAACACACACTCACGAACGAAATGATAACGAATCCGAACGTGTTTACTCCTCTTGTGATGAACAGGATTACGAATAAGATCAATTGCCGACCTGTTGTCTACCTGCAACAGAGGAGTTCTTACCTGTTCACCAACAATCTCCATCAACAAATCCCTGAGCCAGATTGCTTAACAGGTAGCTGCTGATGATGCCACAGACTTCTGTTTCCGTGATTGCCATGAAATAAGACTCTTCCCCAAGAAGAAGATCACACCAGAAGTGCTCCGGCTGTCATCCATGTCTCCACCGAGATAACTATCACTGTAACCAAACAGCTGCAGCTCCTCTGCTTCTCCCTTCCTGTATGTGACCCCAAAATCTCTTGTTCCACCGATGTACCTGAGAATGTGCTTCACTGCAGCCATGTGCTCCTCACACGGCTCTGCCATGAACTGACTTACAAAACTCACAGAATATGTTAAGTCCGGTTGAGTGTGAATCAGGTACCTTAGTACTCCGATCAGGCTATGATACTCCATCGCATCTACAAGTTTCTCTGACCCAGTCTTGGACAGCTTCAGTCGGGGCTCCATCGGAATATGACACGAATTGCACTCTGCCATACCTGCCTTCTCTAGCAACCGTTGGACGTAAGCAGACTGTCACAATGTGATGCTGCCAGCCTCCTGTCAAACTTCAATGCCAAGATAATATGTGAGCAATCCCAGATCACTCATTGGAAACCTCTGAAGCATCTCCACTTTGAATTTGTTGATGTCATCATCAATAGCACCTGCGATGAGCAAATCATCCACATATACCCCAACTACTAGGGACCTGCTTGCCGTGCGTCAAGTGTACACAGCATGTTCATGATCCTTTCATGTAAAACCAAGAGAGAGTAGGGAAGAGTGCAGTTTGGAGTACCAGGCTCGTGGGGCTTGTCGAAGACCATACAGCGCCTTCTTCAACCTTAGGACCTGCTCCTCTCTTCCAACTGCAAAGCCTGGTGGTTGTCGGACATACACCTCTTCCTCCAAGTCCCCATTCAGAAAGGCGGACTTGACATCCATGTGATGCACTCTCCATCCTTCACGGGCACCACTGCAAGAATCAGTCCCATAGATTCCATTCTTGCTACCGGAGCAAAGACTCTTCAAAATCTATCCCTTGCTTCTGAACAAACCCCTTTGCAACTAGGCGTGCTTTGTGCTTCACCACTCCGACGGGGCCCACCAGAGTGTCGAGTCCTCCACCAAGAGGGCCTTGAAGGAGCGCCAGCGAGCCTTTCGAGCAGCGGGATCGGCTTGACTTGGAGCGGGCCGTCGCAGAGGCCAAGGTCGAGCGATTGTCGGAGGAGCTCCGGCAGATGCAGCAAGCCATCTCCGAGGTCCAGGAGGCACGCCTGGCTGCCGAGGCCGAGGTCGAGCGGCTTCGGGCGGAGCTGAACGAGGCCAAGGGCCTTGTCGAAGCTGTGGCAAAAGAGCGAGATGGTAAGTGTCGTACCTTTTTATTTATTGATTGGCCTTGGGGGTCAGCTGTTTGACAGTGTTTTTGCTGCAACTCTGGTCGGTGAGCTCCCACCCTTGAGGCCCGCGGACCGATGTCTGCTCCATCGGATTTTCGCCAGCGTGCATGAGAACTCCCTTTCGACGGAGTTCATGACTCACATGCCGCAGCAGCTCCCGGGCATTATCGCCGTCGAGGTGATGAGGGCGCTGGAGGACGGGGCTTCGCTGACCCTGGCGCTGACCCGCTCCCACTATCCTGACACGGACTTCGGCTGAATCATCGAGGGTTTCGCTTTCGGGTTGTCGGAGGAGGAGATGACGGCGCCTGAGGCCGAGATGCAACCGTTGGCACGGGCGATCGTCGCCGACTTCAACGGGCAAGAACTTCTTCGGAAGCAGTTCGGCCACCTTCCCCACGTGCAGCAGCGGTGCCCTTAGTTGTTTGTACAAAGTAGTAGCATTTTGTATCTGATTGTGTAATGAACACCTTTGGATGACGTGTGAATACGCAAGTTTTCGACACACTTCTGTGTTTCAGTTTTTCGCACTTAGCGTTTCTCGAGTTTCGTTGGGCGTTAATCAAGCGACGGGGTCGGATATAGCTCGTAGGGTCGAGTGTCGGGCTCGATATAGCCATAGAGCGTCACCAACGCCGGGTCGGATCGTTAGCCGCGAGGAAAACTTGAACGAAAGCGCTTTCGTAACTTGACACGTTTGAGGGTCACCCGCGAAACTTGGCGCGGATCGGAGGGTTAGGCCCCGAGGAAACAGAGGGAGGCACGGAGCCTTTCGTGAGACTAAGGCATGGAACCTTAGAGCGTAGGAACGAGGTGCGGAGCCTTGTTGAGGCTAAGGCACGGAGCCTTAGAATGTAGGGACGAGACGCGGAGCCTTGTTGAGACTAAAGCACGGAGCCTTAGAACGTAGAAACGAGGCGCAAAGCCTTGTTGAGGCTAAGGCACGGAGCCTTAGAACGTAGGAACGAGGATCGAGGCCTAAAGGGCCGAATGCGATGGGGTCGATCGTTCTGACCCTCAAGTGAGGGCTCTGTGATTAGCCCTCGAATAGTGAAGGGTAGACGAGTCGGCTGCGCTTCACTGCCAAAAAATAGTTAGTGAGACAAGAGAATGCATAGAAAGTTAATTTTATTATGCGTAGAAACGACGTAAGTTCTCGATGTTCCAGGCATGGTCTAGCTCCCTGCCGCCCTCGATCGCTAGCTTGTACGCGCCGGGTCTTAAGACTCGCTTGATTACATAAGGACCCTCCCATGGAGGTAATAGCTTGTGGTGGTCGGTCTTATCTTGCACTCTCTTGAGCACAAGATCGCCGACGTGGAAGGCCCGACCCTTGACGCACCGAGCGTGTAGTCGTTGCAGACTCTGCTGGTACTTGGCTGACCGGAATGGCGACATCGCGCGCTTCGTCCAGCTGATCCAAGGTGTCTTGCCGCGCTGCTTCTGACCATCCTTCATCGTAGGCTCGGACCCTCGGGGAGTCGTAGTCGAGGTCGGTCGGCAGCAAAGCTTCTGCTTCGAAGGTCACAAAGAAGGGGGTGAACCCTGTAGTCCTGTTGGGAGTCGTCGTAAGCCCCACAACACGGACGGGAGTTCTGTGACTCACCACCTGGCCGCTTGCCTGACGGAGTCGTAGATCCGAGGCTTCAATCGTTGCAGCACCATCCCATTGGCACGTTCGACCTGACCGTTGGTCCATGGATGGGCGACGTAGGCGAAGTCGAGCCGGATGTGGTACTCCTTGCAAAATTCCTGAAAGACGTGACCGGTAAACTGCGTGCTGTTGTCGGTGATGATGGAGTGTGGCACTCTAAAGCGGCAGATGATGTCGCGGATGAACTCGACAGCTCAGACGGAGCTGATGCAGGGGGTCGGCTTCGCCTCAATCTACTTGCTGAACTTGTCGACAGCGACGAAGAGGTGGGTGAAGCCCCCGGGTGCTAGTCAGAAAGGCCCGAGGACGTTGAGTTCCCAGACCGCGAAGGTCCATGTGATCGGGATCGTCTGGAGTTCCTGGGCCGACAGATGAGTCCGTCGGGCGTAGAACCGACAACCTCTGCAAGAGCGAACGAGTTTCTCGGCATCGGAAACCGCTGTGGGATAGTAAAATCTTTGGTGGAAAACTTTCTCGACCAAGGTCCTTGGAGCGGCGTGGTGACCGCAAATGTCTGAGTGGATGTCATCGAGGAGATGGAGACCCTCCGCCCGAGGGATGCAGTGCTAGATAACGCCACTGGGACTCCGCTTGTAGAGTTCATCATCGATGATGACGTAGGCCTTGGCTCTCCACGAGACCTGTCAGGCCTCGTTGGTGTCGGCTGGGAGCGTGCCGTCCTGTAGGAAGGCATAGATGTTCTAGGACCAATCAAGGATGATGGCCATAATTTCTACCCCAGGAGTCAGGGTCAGCTCGTCGACTACCGCCTTGACCCGGGGGTCGGCGGCATCATCTTTGAGCTTGATTGTTGGCTTGGAGAGGACTTCGAGGAAGACGTCGTCGGGGACCGGATCCCGCTCCGAGGCCATCCGGGTGAGGGTGTCGGCCGCTTCGTTGTCGCGGCGTAGAACCTGATGAAGCTCGAGCCCATCGACCTTGTCTTCGAGCTTGCGAACTTCCTGGCAATAAGCCTCCATCTTGGGGTTTTAGCAGCTTGACATTTTCATGACTTGGTTGACGACGAGCTCAGAGTTGCCCTTGACGTAGAGCCATCGGACGCCGAGGGTGATGGTCATCCGGAGGCCATGCAGCAATGCTTCATACTCTGCAACGTTGTGGAGGCAGGGAAGTGGATCTGCAGTATGTATCAAAATTTGTCTCCCTTGAGAGAGATGAGAACGACGCCAGCCCCCGAGCCCTTTAGTCGACAAGAGCCGTCGAAAAACATAGTCCAGTGCTCGAGGTCGGCGGTATCTGATGGTTCTTGTGCCTCGGTCCACTCGGTGATGAAGTTGGTGAGGGTCTGAGACTTGATGGCTTACCGAGGCACGTAGGTGATGTCGTGGCTCATGAGCTCCATAGCCCACGTGGCGATGCGCCCAATCACATCTTTGCCGTTGATGATTTCCCCGAGAGGGAAGCTCGTCACCACCCGGATAGAGTGGCTGTCGAAGTAGTGGCGAAGCTTGCGGCTGGTGATGATGATCGCGTAGAGTAGCTTCTGCACTTGGGTATACTGGGTCTTTGCGTCGGCGTGCACCTCGCTGATGAAGTAGACGGGGCCCTGGACCTTCAAGGCTCGACCCTCCTCTTGTCGCTCGATGACGAGGACCGTGCTGACGACCTTAGTGGTTGCGAAAATGTAGAGGAGCAGTGGCTCACCAGGGGTTGACAAGGTTAGGACTGGCGGAGAAGACAGCATAGTCTTCAGTTGCTCAAAGGCTTCCTGAGCCTCGGCGGTCCAAGCGAAGCAGTTGGACTTTCTAAGGAGCCGGTAAAAATGCATGGCCTTCTCACCCAGTCAAGAGATGAAACGGCTGAGGGTCGCCAGGCACCCAGTGAGCTTCTGAACACCTTTGATGTTGTTAATGGGCCCGAGGTTGTGAATGGCGGCGATCTTCTTGGGATTGGCTTCAATACCGCGCTCAAAGATGACGAAACCGAGGAGTTCACTGGTAGGGACGCCAAAGACGCACTTCTCGAGGTTGAGTTTGACGCAGAACTTTTGGAGGTTGGCGAAGGTTTCCTCCAGCTGGTCGTGGAAGCACTTCTGCATGCAGCGCTAATACGTGGCACCAGCATTCTTGAGGCCGAAGGGCATGATGACGTAGCAAAACGAGCCGAACGGCATAATGAACGACGTAGTCGACTAGTCGAAGCTGCGCAGGGATATCTGATGGTACCCAGAGTACGCATCAAGGAAGCTAAGAGTTTCGCAGCCAGCGGTGGAATCGACCACCTGATCTATGCACGGCAAAGGAAACAGATTCTTTGGGCATGCTTTGTTGAGACTTGTGTAGTCAACGCACATTCTCTATTTCCCATTCTTCTTCTTAAACATTACAGGGTTGGCCAGTCACTCAGGGTGGTAGACCTCTTTGATGAACTTAGCATCAAGCAGCTTTGTGATCTCCTCCCCATGGTGCGGCGCTTCTCGTCGTCGAAGTGTCGGAGTCGTTGCTTCACCTGTCGGGAGCCGGGAATGTTGTTCAGAGAGTGCTCGGCGAACTCCCTCGAGATGCCTGGCATATCAGACGGTGCCCAGGCAAAGACATCCCGATTTCGGACGAAGCGCTGTCCTGATCCTGGCCTTCTTGGTTGGGTCAGTGCTGTCGAGGAGGATCTCCTTGGAGTCGTCGGTTGGCTCGAAGGACATAGATGTTGAAGGCTTGGAGTCGAGAGTTGCAGTCAGCACTTTAGACTTGCGGATCTCTTCCAGTTGGGCTGACCCTACGAGGGCGACAGCCAGCTCATAGCTTTTCTGCTCGCAGGCGAGCGCGTACTTGAAGCAGGACTTCACGGTGATGACACCTTTGGGCCACGGCATGTTGAACTTGAGGTAGACATAGTTCGGGACGGCCATAAACTTGGCGTAGGCGGATCGGTCGAGGATGGCTTGGTAGACACCGGAGAAGTCAACCACTTCGAAAGTGAGCTTCTCCGTCCTAGAGTTGTCGCGGGCGTCGAAGGTGACTGGCAAAGTGATCCGACCTAGGGCACCGTGTTACCCCCGGGAATGACGCCATGAAATGGAACGTTGCTCGGACGGAGGTCGGACTCCGAGAGCTTCATGGCTTTGAAGGTGTCGATGTAGAGGATGTTGAGGGCGCTGCCTACATCCATGAAGACCTTGGTCAGACGCGTGGTGCCGATAATCGGATCGAGCACAAGTGGCAGGCGCCCCGGCTGAGGCACGTAGTCGGGGTGGTCAGATCTGTCGAAGGTGATCGAGGCCTCCGACCACAGGTAGATGGGCACAACGGGGTCGGTGAGATTGACCTCCCGCCACGTTTGCTTTTGATGGCGCCGTCACTCGTAAGCCACCGGCTGCCGAGGATCATCAGGCAGTCCTTTGGCTCGAGAAAGGCACAGTCGGCGTTACCCGTGGCCTCCTTCGCAGGAGGGTCAGGATTTTGAGGCTGGCGGGAGTCGAGTCGGAAGTGACCTCTGTAGAAGGCTCGCATGAGGTGGCAATCCTGCAAGGTGTGCTTGACGGGGGTTACGTGGTTGGTGCAGATCTTGTCAAGCATCGTTTTGAAGTGGTTGTTGTGGTCGATCGGCTTCTTTGCTTGGGGTCGAGGCAGCCGCTCGGTGACGCCCACGAACTCCTCATCGTGTCGGCGGTTCTTCTGCTTCTTGCTGCTCGTGCCGCCCCCGTCACGATCATCCTCACAGTCAGAGCATCGATCGGAGCGGTTGTCGCTCTTGCAATCGGCCTTGGACTTCTCCTTGTCCTTGGTCCGATCCCGGTCGAAGTTGGCTTGGACAGCCCCCTCCCCGGTGGCGAAGGTGGTGGCGATGTCAAGAAGGGCGCACGCTGTCCGAGGGTTTTGATACCCTAGCTTGTGGATGAGCGCCTTAGATATCGTGACGCCGGTGAAGGTGTTGATGACGTCGGCGTCGCTCACGTCGGGCAACTGATTTAGCTTGCACGAAAAGCGCTGGACGTAGTCGCGGAGCGATTCGTCGAGGTTCTGATTGCAGTTCTTCAGATCTCAGGAGTTACCCGGGTGGGTGTAAGTCCCCTGGAAGTTGCCGACGAAGGCGTGACGGAGGTTGAACCGGTCCTGGAAGCTGTCCCTCGGAAGATGCTCGAGCCACCCCTGGCCGAATCGGACAGGAAGAGTGGTAGGTACTAGATGGCGAATAGGTCGTCGGCGCCACCGGCTCTCCATGAAAGACGATAATCCTCGATCCAGTGGGCAGGATTGGTCTCACCAGTGTATCGGACGATGTTGGTCGGAGCACAGAATCTCTGAGAAAAAGGTGCTCTCCGGACATGGGACCCGAACGATCAGGGCCCGACCTCATCAGGACTGAGGCTTCGGACATGGTCGTAGCGATCGCTACTGGCTTGCTTCCGCGCGTCGATCGTGTGACGAGTGTCATGGTGCTCCCCAAGGTGCTGGTGAACGTTGCCAGCCGGAGGGGAAGGATAGCGCGCCTTAGTCCGACCGCGGTGACTATTGCGGGCCGAACTCCGAGGGTCGGCGCTCGGCCGGTGGGAGCTGTGCGCCTCGGAGTGCTGACGAAGCGAGGGTTCAGGTTGTTGAAGCACGTCGTCGCCACGAGTCCTCGTTAAGCATGGGGTTGTCAGTCGTGGCGGACTCGTGGAGGATGTAAGCCGCCGCCGCCAGATTCTCGTACGGCATGTCGAGGGCGGACGTGCCGCAGTCCATTATCTGTTGATAAGTGCATATGGCCTGGGCTCGGGCTCCACCGCTCGTCGCAGCGGCACCCTTGCCCTGGCCATCGCCCCTAGCTGCAAGCTTGCGCCAGAGAGCGTCTTCGACGACAGAAAGAGTGTGATGGTGCGGAGAAGAATCATCGTCAAGAGCCTTGCCGGGGGTATCGACCTCTGCGGCCTTGTTAGGCAGTAGCGTGAAGCAGTCACGGGACAGGTCATGGCCCAACACATCGTGAAGCAGGCAACGAGGTGAACGACGGCGAGGCGAACGACGCCGTGGCGAACGCTGCTTGAGCGGGGTCTGAAGGTGAAGTTCGCCGCCGTTGTCGGCAACGAAATTCAGGCTTCCGAAGCGGAAGGCCTGGCCAACAGCGAAGGTGAGGATGCTCCACGATCGACCATCACGAGAGATGGCAACCGCGAAACCCCCAAAAAACAGGCGAGAGACCGAGGACTCCCCCACCAAAGCGAAAACTAAAGCCATCGAAAAGCGAAGTGAAAACGCACAACAAAAACCCTCTTCCTGGCGCGCCAACTGTCGGTGTTCTGACCACCGGCACAGTAAAATTTACGTAATCGGAGGGAGCATTCGTGCGCTCTTCGTATTCGAATGGCCTAGTCTACAAAAGAGACTCAAAGGTTAACCTGGTTTGGGCCGCCAAGAGGCGTAATACCCTACGTCTAGGAGTGAGAGAGTGGGATCAAATCGTATGAACTCAAGAACACGAGTATAATGCGGAACGGCCTTAGCTCGATTCAAGAACCCTAGCTCGCGTGGGAGGATGTAGTTACTGTAGTGTGGCTTGAATACAACTTGGCTAACTTCACTTGTTCATCTAATGCCCCATGGTACCCCTTTTATAGAGGTTAGACCGGGGGCATCAACTTGGCGCCTACAAAACTTGTTGGCCCTCTGCCAGGTGGGGCCTTGGTCGTCGCCTGAGTTGGTCGCCTGACGCCCGCTAGCGTCGGTGCAGATGGCCGGCGGCCTTCGTACGTCCTTTGTTCAGTCGCGGGGGACAAAGGACACTTTTTCATCGTGCTTTGCCGATCGTCTGGCTGCTTTACCAACTTTTGGAACGCTTTACCTCCCGGCAAGGTTGCTTTATCTCCTGCTGTACATTGTTAGGAATCTCTGCAGTTGTTAGTGGTTGGTTGTTAGGTCGTTGATCGACCCCCGGGGGTCGGGTCAGAGCGTTGGCTTCTAGCCGTTGGTGGGGCTGAATCTTGTTGTCGTGTAGCTTCAACCTTCCGTCGGTCGAGCATGGACGCTTGCGCGGTTCCGACCCTGGGGTGGGGACATTCTTGGCGGGATGTGATCCTTTGTGGGCCGTAGTTTGTAGATGGGCCTTCGTGTAGAGGCTGGGTCCGCAAGTATCCGGGGTATACTATCCCGACAGTTCCTCACCGTTGAGCGCCGGCGGTGAGCGGCAGCCGAACGATGACTTTGGCAGCGTCTAGGGCGTTGTCCCGTCGATGGAACCTGGAGTTCCTTGCTCCAGAGACTTCACTAAGGTCCTGCATAGTCCGGCACGGGGCCGTCGTTGTTGGAGTTGGACGGAAGGAGGTCATCACCGACAAGGTGGCGAGTTTCCGAAGAGCTGCAGCGTGATGCTTCGAGCTGTGGCAAAATCTTTGATCGAATCATGGGCAAAAATGTTTGGATGAAAGCGTCATGTCCTTGAGCAGATTTGGGTCTGAGGAATCGATGCTTGACTTACCAAAGCTTGCGGATTTGGCCCGGAAGAGGTTGCAGCTCCGAAATCCCGAGTTGGGGAAAAAGCTTTGATCCACGCGATTCGGCAGAGGAGCTGAAAAATTAGCGACGCCAAAAACTTCAGTAAAAGCTCACGTGCTTGGGGTGCAGAGACTGAGGCACAGTGGTTCGGTGGTGAGCTCCGTGAGAGAGAATGGGTGAGAGCTAGGGAGTGGCGATGGAGTGAGACTGAGCGGGGTATGCTTCCTGGAGAAAGAATATACGCAGAGGAGGACCAGATGTGGTTTCTGGTGGAAGGAAGAAGTGGGGAATGAGCAAATAAACTTGGATTAAATTGAAACTCGATAGGATAAACCTGTAACATATGTTCTACAACAAAAACGACATGCACAAGATTTTTCAAAGGAATGAGGAAGACATGGAATTTAGAAAATGGTTAATTGATAAGGAGACTTAGAAAATTTGCTGAAAGCCAGAACATTCTACTTTGTTTTGTGGTATAAAAGAAGTATTTCCTGAGCTCTGAACAAATTGAAACTTGGGGTAATAGTTGTTGATCTTGTGGTCTCCACTGTAACCAATATGCACTGGCTGATTCAAAAGGAACTCGAAGATATTGAAATTTGAAACTCGTTAACCGAAAAGGATACTTGGAAAAATCTGCTGAAAGCACATGTCAAGCTTAATGCTCAAGTGTTTTGGGGACTGACAAAGGAAGAGCAAACGAATTCCAATTGGAGTTAAACTGGGTGGAATGGCTCTTCCACATGGGATCTAAAATATAAATCGCATGCACGTGTTTCCTCCAAGGGAGGTGGAAGATATAGAATTTTGAATATGGTTAACTGTTAAGCAGACAAGAATCTGCTGAAAAAACAGGTCACTTAACCAAATTCGGAGGTCTTTAGGACTGCCAAACCCCTAACAATTTGAAACTTTGCAGATAGGTAGAACAGGGATAGCTAAACATCATTCTTCTTGGAGTTGAATGTAAATTTGAAATAGATTGAATTCTATAGAACCTTGAAAACAGCTAGGTGTTTAGAAATGGAATTTCAGTGCGGTCCTTTTTGAGTTGGATAGAAGTCATTAAACTTTTTCCATTCTTCAATCTAAGATCAATTTGAATCCACAACTTTTTTTTTGTTTACCATATTTCAGACACTTTTTTTGTTAAAAGTTTGAACGCTCATTTCGATTTCAAGTTAAATTCTAATTTGAATTATTACAGGATTTTCCTGAATCTCTTTCGAACTTGAACTTAACTTTCGAATTTTTCACATAAATTTTTATTCCTTGAATTTGAGAAACGCAAGGTGTTACAAACGGCCGCCGTCGTCATCGCCGTCGCCGCCTCGATCTGCACTGTCGGTGCCGCCTCGACCATCAACAAAGAGGCCTCCGCCTCCTTCACGTGATGGGCTTGGACCTCGCTCTTGAGCTTCGAGCGGCAATCCCTGGCCCAGTGTCCAGCTTTCCCACAGCTCCGGCAGATGCCGTTCGGCCCAGGACACCACGGCCTGTCACGCGAACTCGAATCACGGTTCCCATCGCCGGTGCGCCCTTTTTCTCTGCCGCGGCCTCTGCCTCGCCGCCGCGGCCGCCATCACTTGATCCGCCCTGCTCACGCAACTTCAGGCGAGCCATCCACTCCTCCTCAGTAAGGAGCAGTCGCCCGCTCCCATTTGTGACCGGATTGGCCACCTTCTTCCTTTCCTCCACCACGCACAAGCGACTGGTTGCCTCCTCGATCGAAATTGAGTTCAGATCGAGCAGAGTTTCGATCGAAATAGCCACCTACTCCAATGGCTCGGGGACTGAGTGCAAGAGCTGCTTGACGACCTCCTTCTCTGCCACATCCTCTCCGAGAACGCTCAATTGATTAGCGAGAAGCGTGAGATGCAGCGCAAAATCTTCAACTCCTATTCCGGCTTGAACGCTAGTTCGCCAGGAGCTTCGCCTCGTTCACACGATCGTCGCCAACTCTCACCACCCTAATCGCCGCCCAAGCTTCCCTAGCAGTCTCCTTGACAGTGAGACTTGCCAGCATTTCTAGTGGAACAGCTCGCAGAGCGCAGAGAGAGCACTTCAATCTTCCTAGAATGTGCTGGTGCCAGACTAGATGACTTCCTAGAGTCCCGCCTCCTAGAGGTTCACCATCATCACCAACGACCACTCCATGTAATTGGTGAGAGTGAGGATGGGGTACACCATGGAACTCGACGCCTTTTCGATCACCCGCTCGACGATGATCTCCCGCCCTTCTCCTCAGTGATGAGGATGGTGCGGCGGTGGAGACAGCGAGTCATGATGAAAGTTTGGCGGCGGTGAGCCTCCCTGCTATCGACCTGGCGCAGACATGGCTCCCCTGGAACATAACTGCTCTGATGCCATTGTGCCGGAAGCGATCGCCACCGAGAGCTCGAAGAACACGCGAGAACACAGAGGAAGAACACGGTGGATTATTGCGCTGTGATAGCAACTATTATTGAGGTTTTGTTCTATTTATAGACAAAGTAAACAACGTCCTTTTTCGTGGCCGAAACAAATGCGCAACATGCCCGCACTCCGAGCATGCCGGGCGACGCCATGACCCGCTCAAACAGCACGATCATGGCGTAGGACGCAGACATCCTTGGACACCACCCCATGCGAACAAAGTGCACGTTAGGCAACTCTAGCGGACTCTAAGTGCACAAGATTATTCTAACAGTTAAAGGCTTACAAGCACTCGTCGGTGAATTCGAAAGTAGCATCCTTTGCTAAGAGGCTTGTGAGGGGTCTTGCGATTTGAGAAAAATCTTGAATGAATCGTCTATAGAACCCTGCATGGCTTAAAAAACTCCAGACTCCCTTCACATTGGTAGGAGGTGCAGTTGTTCGATTACATTGACTTTCAACTTGTCTACCTCGATACAACGTTTGGACACCAAGTGTCCCAATACAATGCCTTCACTGACATAAAATGGCACTTCTACCAATTGAGGACAAGGTTCTTCTCTTGGCAATGTTGCAAGACCTTTTCCAAATTCTTCAAACATTGATCAAATGTTTTTTCATAGACTGAAAAGTAATCCGTGAAAACATACATGATTTCTTCAATCATGTCAGAGAAGATAGACATCATGCATCGTTGGAATGACGTAGGCACATTACACAGTCCAAACGACATCCTTCGATATGCATACGTTCCATATGGACATGTGAATGTAGTCTTGCTTTGATCATAAAGGTGAATGGGGATTTTATGATATCCTGAATACCATCAAGGAAACAAAAGTAAGAATGCTTTGCCAGTAGTTCCAATGTTTCATCAATGAAGGGCAATGGGAAGTGATCCTTCTTTGCTTTATTATGTTTCAATAGTCAATACACATCCTCCATCATGTGACAGTTCGCTGAGGGATAAGCTCATTCCTCTCATTTTCAATGACCATTATCCTCCCTTTCTTGGGCACAACCTGAACTGGGCTTACCCACTAACTATAGGGCACATGATAAATAATCTAAGTGTGCAAAAGCTTCAAGAACTCTTTCTTGAAAATCTCCCTCACTGAATTATTAAGTCTTCGTTGAGGTTCCCTTGAGGGTGTACAAGTCAGATCTAAAGGGATTCGATGACCATAAAGAGTTGGACTTATCCCCCTAAGGTCTTGCAGTGAGTAGCCTAGAACAGAGCAATGATTTTCCAGAATGGTCACTACTTTCATCGTTTCTTCATCAAAAAGCTTCTCACTTATGATGACAAGTGCCTCTGAGTCACCATTCAAGAAAGCATAACGCAGGCCAGCTGAAAGAATTTTCAACACAATTGGAGGTTGTGCAGGCAGTTCCTCTTTGGTTGGTTCCAAAACCTCCTCCAACTCATCCTCCTCTTGGATGGATTCATTGGGGTCCTCTTCAAGGATGGTCAAGGGATCCTTAGATTCATTCTCTGCTATCATGTTTCGTTCTCTATCAATAGGGATGGTCAAGGAATTTTTTCGAGTTTAACCTTGAGGTATCCTTGTTTCGGGACATCAAGAATCAACTTCTCAAAAGGATGTCCTATCAGTAAATTAAAATCCAGGACTTTGAATACATTAAAATTCAGGATGGCCTCAAGATCTTTGTGAACTAGCATCACATTATGAATAACCCCATAGCTCTCTAACAGGAGTCCAGAAGGATTCTTGAAAATTTTTCTGATCGAGACAAGTGGCTCAGAACCTAAAAGAGTAAAGGCCAATGAATCAGAGATGATGTTCGCCCCAACTATGGGATTGTACAAAGCTTCTATCACCGTTTGCTCAATGGTGCAAGGGATGGAATACGGCAGTCCCGAAATGCGTGGAGTCCTGCGTCGTCCTGCAGTTCCCTTCGGAGATCGTCGTACACCTGGAAAGAGGGCCCGGACAGAGCAGCGTTGTGCTCCCCTGGTCCTCCTCCCGGAGAGACAGCGCATCCACCACCGTGCTCAAACGTCCGGGGCGGAACTCGGCTGCAAAATTAAACCCAAAAAGTTTACTGAATCACTGGTGCTGCGGAATCGTCGAGAAGCACTGATCCAGCATGAGCTTCAATGCATAGTGGTCAGTGCGGACAACGAACCGATGCCCCCACAAGTATGGGCAGCAATGGCGCACGGCCTGAACCAAGCTGATCAGCTCGCATTCTTATGCCGCAATCTTCAGGTTCTGAGGCACGAACTGGCAGCTAAAGAAGGCCACAGCGCCATCCCCTTGATGTAGGATGGTGCCGACGCCGACGCTCGAAGCATCATAGTCTAGCGGGAGTACCAGCACCACTGCCAACGCCTGCTTAAGCGCGAGGAAGGCCTACGTCGCTCCTGGCGACCACGTAAAGCCATGCTTCCGTAGTAGCTGCGTGACAGGGGCTGCAATGGTGCCGAACTCGTGGATGAAGCGCTGGTAGTAGCCCGCCAGTCCGAGGAACCTGCGAAGGCTACGCACGGACCTCAGTTGTGGCCAGAACGCCACCGCCTCCACCTTATCACCGTCCATGGCGACGCCTGCCTCAAAGATGATGTGGCCAAGATAGGCCACTGTAGATGTGGTGCAAAGGAGCGCTTGGAGCACTTGATGCACAACTGGTGCTCACGCAGGGCGGTTAACACGACCCAGATGTATTGAAGGTGCTCCGATCAGGTCGTGCTGTTAATCAAGATGTCATCAAAGAACACCAAGACAAACTTACGTAAGAATGGGCACAGCACTCCATTCATTAGGCTCTGGAATGTCGCCGGTGCATTCGTGAAGCCAAATGGCATCACCAAGAACTCGAAGTGCCCGTAGTGAGTACGGAAGCCAGTCTTCTCGACGTCGTCTGGGTGCATGCGCACCTGGTGGTACCCCAAGCGTAGTCGAGTTTGGTGAAGAAGCAGGCACCTCTCAACTCATCGAGGAGCTCCTCGACCACCGGAATAGAAAATTTATCCTTCACGGTGTGCTCGTTCAGGGTGCAGTACTTGATGCAGAAACGCCACGATCCGTCTTGCTTTTTGATGAGCAAGATAGGGGCCAAAAATGCTGACATACTGTGCTGAATAATCCCCTATGCCAACATGGAGGCGCACTGTGTCTCCAACTCATCCTTTTGTAGCTGGGGGTAGCGGTATGGTCGGATTGCCGTCAACACCGTGTTGGGGAGGAGATAAATGTGATGGTCGCACGATCTTGCAAGGGGCAGCCCGTTCGGCGTGGCAAAGATGTCGTCGAAGGACTGGAGTAGTGGATCCAGCATGGCCGGTTCGGCGCCCCATATCGAGTACAGGCTTGTTGGAGGCGTGGCCTCATGCTTGGGCGAGCCAATGCTGCGCCAGAAGACGCGCCGAGAACCATGCCAGAACGGCATGCAGAGGTTGTCGAAAAGTCCCACAAAATGGGCCCCAACGTGCGGAGGAACGTGACGCTGAGGACCATATCATATGTGTCCAATGGGATGGAGTAGCAGTGGACAGTGAAGCACTCATGGCCGATCATTGTCTCCAGTTTGCGCGCCAAGCCCGTGCAAGCCACCCGATCGCCATTAGCGATGATGACTCGGGTCACGGCCCGAACTGCAAGCCCAGCGATCAGGCCACATTGGTGCTGACAAAGTTGTGCGTGGACCCGGAGTCAAGGAGGGCGGTGAAGTCCTGACCGCCGATGGTCACATTCAGTTGCATCATGTCCCCGGTACAAATTCCTGCAATGGCATGGAGCGAGATCACCGGAGTCTCCGGCGTACCATCATCCGCCGTGTCCTCCATAGATGTGTCATCAGGATGATAGTCTGTGACCAATCCCTGGACCAATAGTTGACACGCACGTACATTATAGATACAAAGCTTACAACATTATTATTACATATATTATCTCAAATAGAGTCATATATGCAAGTCTTAGCTTACAAACCAGCAAGGAGTACATGACGCCTTCGAGCAGTCATTACATAAAAGGAAAGGCAAGAAGCAAAAGCCACAGGCACACTTGCGCGAAGAACAAGTCCTACTCATCGCCATCAAGCGCGGCACCATCTTCTTCATCATCCGAACGTCAACAGCAAGGGTGAGTACAAAACGTACTCAGCAAGTCCTAACCCGTACAAGGTTGTATTCATGCATAAAAGGCTAATAAGGAAAGGCTATGGTTTTCTTTAGCTAAAGCAAATTTTATGCGGGCTTTTCTACAAGCAGGTTTTTAAAGCCGAAAGACTAGTGTTCCTATTCTATCAGTATTTTATGGGTTGGACCTGGGGGAGAAGTCATCTTTCCAGCCAGTTCTCAATTTTTAGCTGGATGGGCCTCTATTATCCCAACCAGACACTTTTTAAGACACGGGCACCTACACCCACACACGCCATCAAGGAAATAAACAAGACTAATCAAAATGAGCTCAAGCTGTAGTGTGTCAATACCGTGACAACGGCTATTTTGGATGGATTAATACACTCTGCAGAGGTTGTACACTTTACCCATAGGCTATGCTCCTCTTGATCAACAGAGTCGCATAACATTCACTCCAACGCACGCTAAAGTATCCACAATGTCCACCTTAAGATGCATACAGGGGTCATCTCTTAGGGTAGCCCGACGACGCGATAGAACATTCCTGTAGCTAGACTGTGGGCTTAAGACATCCACGTCCGCTCCCTGGACCCCGCACGTAGACGGGTTCATTACAAAACCAGAGGGCTATACCGGTGGGCAATACGATCCCATGGTGATGAGGACATCACTCCATTAGATACATACAAGAGTCCTCAAATTAGTTTTGATGGAACTCACGCACGACAGTTGAGATTAGAGGTGAGCTCGTTCCTAAACACATGTTTTTCTTCCTTTAAGAGTAGATTGCTACTTAATAACTTTGTCATGATTAAGAACATTAGAGAGAGTCAAGGAAAGCATGAATAAGGACTTGGAGATGCTCAAGATCAGAACCGCACGTTCGACCCCGAAGGAGATAAAAAAACTAGGGTTCGAGTCTGACTCGGGCTCCAAGAGCAGTTTACACTAAAACAGATGCCTCAGTCTCATACGAGGTCTGTTTTGAACGTTCTAGATACCGTTGAAAAGCAAACAAGATAACCTTTCCAATGGCACGCATCTCCAAATTTGACTGGAATCGACAGGAATCGTTGAAACAAGATGACGTCCAGAAACTGTCCGAGTGCTGCGACACTATCTTTTGGCCTTTGGGCCATGTATCTTTTCTAGGCCCATTAGTATTAGGGTTTAACTCTAAGATCGACCTAAACTCTATAAATTCAGTAGCCACCGTCAATAGAGATAGGTTTTGATTAGTTTTCTGTTGTTTCCAAAGAGTTTTGCCGTTGACGGCTTGTTGGTTATCCAACTTCGTGATTCAATCTAGATTTCGCAATTGAGTTGCGTTCTTCCTTGTTTTTGCTTGTGTTCTTCAATTCGCAAGCAGGGATTAGTGTTCTTAGCGAGGTCAATCGTGTGCGCACGGTTGATAACCAGAGGAGAAGTGATACTGCGATTGCGGGGTTCGAATCGTGTTGATTTAAGGTCGGATTGATTGTGTGTCGCATCTCAGCCAAATCGAGAGTTATTACGACCTGACGGAAGATCGGAAACCATGTACACATCAAGTGGTATCAGAGCTTCAAGTATACTGTCAGGTTTATATCTATCCTTGTTTATTTTGTATTCATCCTATCGTCCACAGAAAAGCCACAACACAAAAAAAATTAGTAGATCGTTAGGTATTCCCCTATCCAAGCAGTGTTTAGCCTTTGCATAATTTTATTTCAGAGTCCGTAGTGTTGAGTTTGTATTTTGGTTGCTGGATTTTGTGATCTTTTTGTTTCCAGGTATTTTCCTTCATCGTTCATCCACATCGTGTTCAGATCTGTTATTGTGTCACATCTGTTAATTGTTTCTTTTGCATTGAAAATTATCCACCCACCCACCCATATTTTGTTCACAACCAGATCCACGCTTCATATATCCACATCTCCATATTTATCCACTGCTCAATCATCCACAAAAACGTCCACAAAATTTGCATCTAATTTGAAATTCGAATCTATTTTCAGCCTTTTAAACAAATCTGATTCAGAGATCCATCATTAAAATAGTCATAACTTTTGTTTCTGTACTCCAAATTAGAAATATAAGTACTTTTTGGATATCTACAGAACATTTTCCATCCTCCCACGATCCTAGATTCAACAAATTAATAAAAGAAGTGTCTGTTTTCGCGCTCCAAAGTTTCAGCACATATTTAACAGAAATTTGAGATTTTCTCCGGATCATATCTTTTATCATATTGATCTAAAATTTGGTCGTGTATCATCTTTTGTGCTTCTGGTTCAGAGAAAAATATGCGAAATATAAAATAAAAATAAAAAATTTTGTAGACCAAGACGTCAGGAACTAACCTTTGCTGAATTTTCAAGTGCTGAAAAATTTTCTGATTTCTGGAGCCTTATCATTTGTGTTGTTGCTGCCCTTTGATATCTTCATTCATATTCTTGTAACATCTGGAATTTTTTTATAAAATTGGGCCAGCAACTAGAACATAATACTTAGAACACTTATTCAATATTACTATCTGTTATAGAATTGTGTTCCACTAATCATTATTTCAGCCCTCCAAGCTCTACATATATACCTCAGATCAGCACCGTATTTGACCCTGTAATTGTGAAATTACGACTCTCTGGTTTCTCCTGCCACTAGTTGCACCATACTTTGCTTTGCTTTGGTAAGAATCTTGTAAGAGCTCGGTAAGGCATTTCCTTTTGCAGAACTTTCACCACCCACTCACTATAGTTGCAGGAATAATATTTTTGCTGTCCATATGTTATTTTCTAACTATGACAGGAAGAAAAGGAGGTGAATACAATAATATTGCGACAAATTTTGTGAGATGTAATCTACCGCAAAGAGATGTTGCACATAATCAAAAGACGCATAAGTTTCAGACCATTGCTACATCAAATCCTTCCACGGGTAACTATATTCTTTGATCTCTTTCTTTATATGATGGTTTAGGTTCTACTAAATATATTGTTTGAAAAAATGATATGGATAATCTATTTGGACAATGCCGTATGAGTAAAAGGAGAAAGCTTTTGAATATTGGTCATGCATTAGTTGATCATGCTTTAACTTTGTGGCAACATTTCTATATAACAAAAAAATATCCTCTGACATGGAGTGATGCTAAAAATTTTTTGAGAAATTTTTTTGTTGATACATCTTTGAAATCTATGTCTAGTTGTGATAAACACTCTTTGGAGGAGGAGTTTTCTACAGTACCTCCTATTGCATCTAACATTTTGCAGAAAATTGAGATCAAACAAGAAGATGCAAGTGATACATACAAGGAGAAAGAGGAGATACACAATGTTCCATGCATAGCCCAAGATGAGATTGATGATAACATGTCA
>BCLG01000074.1:347861-366911 GCA_001602295.1 Zoysia matrella
CAAAAAGATGGGCATAATATTGTTCATATTCTGTAGCTTGACCAAAGCAAAAAATCTCGCTCTTATGAAAATTAATTTTGAGACCTGATAATTGTTCAAACACACATAATAAAAGTTTCATATTTGTGGCTTTAACAATATCATGATCCATAAAAATGATGGTGTCATCCGCATATTGTAAGATGGATAATCCACCATCTACTAGATGTGGTATGACTCCTGTTATCTGCCCATCAATTTTTGCTCTATTTATTAATATCACAAGCATATCCGCAACAATATTAAACAAGATTGGCGATAAAGGATCACCTTGTCTTAAACCTTTATAAGTCCTAAAATCTGGTCCTATGTCGTCATTAACTTTAACCCCCACATGTCCACCCTTAACCAAAGTTTTGATCCAATTAGACCATTTTTGAGAGAAGCCCTTCATCCGAAGTGTTTGTTGGATAAAATTCCACTTTACTTTGTCATAGGCTTTTTCAAAATCAATTTTCAAAATTACTCCATTTAACTTCTTTCTATGTAACTCATGTATTGTTTCATGTAGCACTACCACTCCTTCCATTATGTTCCTTCCTGGAATAAATGCGGTTTGAGTAGGGCTAATTACTTTCTGAGCGACACAAGAAATTCTATTTGTTGCCACTTTGGTAAAGATTTTGAAGCTTACATTTAGGAGACAGATAGGACGGTATTGTTGTATGATGGTAGCATCCTTACACTTAGGTATTAGAATAATGGTCCTAAAATTAAGACTATATAAAGGTAATTTACTTTCATGAAAGTCTACAAACATAGCCATCAAATCCCCTTTAATTACATCCCAAAACACTTGATAGAATTTCTGCTGGAAAGCCATCTGGGCCAGGGGCTTTATTGTGTTCCATAGTAAAGATTGCCTCTCTGATTTCATTTTCTAAAAAAGGTTCGGTCAAGGCTTCATTTTCCTCTCCCGTGACTTGTGAAATGTCATCTATTCGGTTTTCATCCAGAATAATATCATTATTAACCGGTTTACCAAATAAATCTTTGTAATACTTGGTGATATACCTTTTCAATTCAGCATCACCATGTATAATTTTATCACCCTGTTTAAGCTGAAATATATGTGTTTTTCTATGCTTTCCATTAGCTACCAAGTGAAAATATTTAGTGTTAGAATCTCCCTCTAGTAAATCTTTCACCTTTGCTCTCTGGTATCACTTTAGTTCTTCCTCCCGTAACAGTTGTACAAGTCTATTGTTTAAACATTGTTTCAAGTTAATTTCTTGTGGTGATAATAGACATGTTTCAGCTTTCTTATCTATTTCATCCAACTTGTTTAGAAGCATTTTCTTTTCTTTATTATTTTTACAACTCACATCTTTTGCCCAACCTCTCAAATATTGGCGCAGTTTTCTTATTTTTGCTTGCCATATCTCCATAGAGGTTTCACCACCCTGATCCTTACACCAAATCTCCTTAACCAAATCATAGAAGCCATCTCGGAGAAGCCAACCTAATTCAAACTTAAACAGGTTTGGTTTTACGGGAGATGCTTCTTTAGTATTAAGTAGGAGTGGGGTATGGTCAGAAATTTCTCTTGTTAAAGCCTCAACTGTGGATAAAGGAAAGTGTTGCTCCCATTCTGTTGATATTAGAATCCTATCTAGCTTCTCATATGTTGGATTGATTAGATTATTAGCCCATGTAAATTGTCGTCCGGACATTTCAAGTTCCCTTAAACTGAAACCATCGATAATTGCATTAAAAAGGAAAGGCCATCGATGATCATAGTTATTATTATTTTTCTCAGCTTGACTTCTCAAAATGTTAAAGTCGCCACCAATAATTATTGGTAAAGCTTCATGAGTACACATAAAAAATCTTCTTTAAGGAAAATTTCTTTGTGTTCTGGTTGTGCCGGACCGTAGACAGCTACCAAAGACCATTTGAAATTGTCACTCTTATTACACAAGCGAAACTTAACGTAAAAGTCTCCCTCATCTATTGCCCCAATATCAAACCTAGACAAATCTATTCCTAAGAGAATACCACCAGACCTCCCCTTCGGTTACTTGCAATGCCATAAAAAATCTTTTCCCCCACAAATATTCTTTAGAAAAGGATCAGTAAAGCTCCTTCATCCTGTTTCTAGCAGTGCAATAAAATCAAGTTGTTGCTCCTTAGTTAAGTCTGATACAAACCTATGTTTTTTGGGTCCTTAAGACCATCACAATTCCAAAATATTCCTTTCATTTTCAAGTTACTTTTGTAGTTCTTTTTTTTCTTTTGTTATTTTTTATAGTTGCCAATGCATTGACAAGATGGTCATCTGTAGTACCATCCAAGTCCATTACCTCATCCATAATGTCTTTACACAAATGGTTGAGAATGAAATGATCGATCTCCTCATCTCCTTCTAATTCTTGAGCCTCTCTATCTAGAGCTTTTGTCCTAGCATCTAAAACTTGTGGAGACAACATTCTACCTTCTTCTAACTTCTTTATTGTATCTACTGATTTTTGTACTTGATTAATATCATAACCAAGAATGATCCCTATATTCTCACATCTAAAAGTAATAGACTGTAGGAAAATTAACAAAGGAGTCGTGAAGCAAGTTACCTTTGGACTGGGAACTCTGAGAGTTGTAGGAGGCCTTAATCTTTTCAGCGCGCCCGATTTAGCTTCTGGTATGGCCGCAAGAGCTGCTGTGGTTTCCTTTGAAACTTCCTTCTCTTTAATTCCTACCACCTCAGATTCTTGAATCAGAATGATGTTCTCCTCATGGTTCTCAACAGAAAACATTTGAGCCTCAACCCCTGGATTGTCTAGTTCAGTAAAAACAGTACCCTGTGGAATAACCGAGCACCCTGGTGGAGTAATATCAGGATTTATTCCAGTGAGGGTTTGATTGCCTTGTGGCGCACCCGCCGTCGGCTGAGACTGCTGTCCAGCTTGAGAACCACTTGTTCTTCCTCCTGGGTTGTTTTGTGGACCTAGTGCATTCTGGTACTTTGGGGCCAAATCTGTTGCATCAGCCCCATTGCCACCGCCCCCTATGTTATCCATATCCATAGGCAGCGGGTTTGCTTCATTCATATTATCTTCTACTCTGAATTGCAATTCATAAAGGTAATCACCAATTAGCACATCCACATATTGTGGTATGATGCTTGGGTCAAGCACTAAAACTTGAATCCTCGAAATGTCATGCAAACGAGAGAAATTCATATCAACTTGTTTAGTAATACCAAGAATGGAGCCCACTGCCCAGAGCACCGAAAATTCACGTAACTCCTTTGGAAGACCAGTGAACTGTACCCAAATTTTTGGCATAACATATTTGATCTCATGACCAATAATGCGTTCCTCAATACGCATCTTAGCATTGAATTTAGTGTTCACTTCTCCCCATTCCACCATCCTCTGAAGTTCAGCTCTGGAAGGAAAAGTTGCTCTGTAGGAATTAGCTCCACTTGCTTGCACTCTCCAATCAACATTACTAGGGATTAGACGCTGTAATTCTGCCGTAACATTCTCTGTCGTCATACTTCCTTCTGTTACACGAATCAATGCTGTTCTGGATTCATCCTTTGATTTCTGATTAACATTATGTGGAATATAATAGAAACCGAGACCTTCCACAGCATACCCACAAGGAATAGCAAAAGACTGTGTTGCTCTTCTAACCGGACACCTTTCAGTATTATGCTCAGTACAATCACATACCTCGCAATGTAACTGAGCTATACAATCCTTCTTCACATGTCCTTTTGTAAAACACCGATAACAATACGGCATCTTGCTGCTATGGTGTGCTGCTCCTTGGGCTGATGATTCAAGAGCATCTGCCATCTTTGCAGTTTCTAGTTTTTTCTGTGACAGATCAGGAACTGCAACATATGCTTTTTGTAATGCCCCTAACGCACCAGCCTCAAGTGACCTGAATGCTTCTTGGAGCAGAGCTGCTGCTTGAACTGCTTTCGCCTGTGATTCTGGGTCGAGAGCCAGTTCACCTCTGGCCGCAGCATGTGCACCGGCCAAAATAGCATCTGCCTGAATTTGGATAGCATCTCTTGCCCTATCTGAAGAAGCATTCGGAGGCAGTCTAGTCTGATAACCAGAACCTAGAAACCTTCCTCTGAACCCACCGCGTGATCCATGGCCGATGTGGTTGCGGCCTCCTCCAAATCGCCCATGAGAGCTATATTGTCTGCCTCCGCCATGGCTTCCATAGCCACCTCCATAGCCGGTGTGGAAGGGACCAAATTGGATACCCCCACGCCCGATCATGTTGGATTGGCCAGAGCCTCGCCCAGACATGTTGGATTGACTGGTTCCATGTCCCCCGCCACGGCTTGCGAATCCATGATTGCCGCCTCCACGATTCTGGCCATGATTGAAGCCTTCGCCGCCGTTCTCCATCACCCTCCGTACAACGTCCGCGTACGTGCGTGCGGCGAGAAGGATGGAGGTGGAATGAGGTGCTCTAGGTTTTTGGCGGCGAGTTCCAGTTTTTGAGAATAAAGCTAGGAAGCCCTTTGTTGGCCTGTATGGAATTGATGGGCTGGGCCTTATCGTTCAAGTAAAGGAATCAAAAGGAGGAAATTTCGCCCTTCCATATTTGTTTGAATTTGAAATTTGAACAGATGCTCTCGAGCTGTAAGACTGAGATCCGAAATTTTCGGAACTGGATGTGTTCACCGTCATCGTCTCCAGCATTCGCCGTGCCGATGAGGAAGAATCTACCAGGTGTCTGTTATTGAGCAGAAACGCAGGAAACCGAGAAGAAGAAATTACCTTTGCCTTCGCTAATGCATCTCCAAAAGTTCTAAGTGGTGATATACGCGGTTTGGGTAGTTTCCCAGACCATGGCCGTATCTTTGAATTATTTTGATGAATTTCTTCTGAAAGTGGCAACCGAAGATTTGCTACCTGCTGAGAGGAATACGCCCCAGTATGTTTGTTACAGAGAGGAATGTTAGTACTTTATCTACCGAGGAAAACGCATGTATAAAGTGAAAGAAGAGGAATCTAGGCAGTCAGTGGCAAGAAAAAGAAAATTATGTTATTACTCACCTCATCATCCTGGAAAAGGTGTTTAGAAGCAGATTTTTCTTTGATCAGCTCTTGTGACTTAGTGCTGCAACAGTCACGAAGTAGAAGCATATAGCAACGACAACATTTTTCGTACGGATAACAGGACAGGGTTAGATCTGGTTGACTATTCATGGATAGATATTCTTCTGATATGAATGAGGACCAATCTTAAATGTTCATCTCATTTCTTTGATCAGCTCTTGCAACTTCTTGCTGCAACAATCACGAAATAGAAGCATAAAGTAATGACAACATTTTCATACAGACAATGGGACAGGGTTAGATTTGGTTGATTATTCATGGATATCAGATATTCTTCTGATAAGAATGAAGACCAACCTTAAGTGTTCAGGGCCACTAACAGGTTTCTTGACAGGAGAGACATGTGGTGGAGGTGTGAGGGCATCTATGACCTAAACAACAGATCAAACACAAAGGTTACAGCCACCTTTAACTTATTAAAATAGAACCAATATTTTGAGCACAAAGGTGGCAGATTGAATCAGAAGTTAGTCAGTATGTGAAGCTTTTCAGATCACCAGAGAATGCGGTTCATCAGCTGGAAAGGTTACAACAGCGGATCCCTGCCAAATCGTGTCCCAGAACCCCCCCTCTCTGACCTATTTATTTGCTACAGAGCCCAAGCTGGTAGCTTGATTTGAATTAGGGCTGATCACCATTGGCATTTCGAAATAATCTGAAGTGACTGCCCAATAGTAATCAGCAATTGGTAATTTTGAACTATACTAAATAGTTTTGTTCAGCTTTGTATGTGTGAATATTGTATAATCTTATTCATAATAATATTTTAATAACTGAAACTTATTATTGACATATTCCGGGGGGGGGTTTTGTTTAGGAGAAGTCATTCACATTTCTGTATCAGGAAAGGGACAATACCACACTTATGGAGTAGGTTTTACTCCCCTTTTTCTTATCATTTGATCATCCACATGCTAAACTATAATGTAGTCTGCTTATATACATTTCTTGATTCTTATCTTCTATCATTTTGCCAGGCCAGAAATGTTTGAGGCTTTGAGCAGCTTGAGGTTCCAAAGGAACTGTTTGGAAAATCTGCTGCTTAGCTGGAAGGACCAATTTTTAACTGGCAACAAGAAAGGATACCGATGATATTGAGTAACAAATATGTTTTGTTTTAATTTCTGTACTATACTAAACCTCTCACTATAATATCTGAAAACTAAAATCCAGATCTGGATAAGATTTATACCATAAGGCTCTCTGTGGAGTATATAAAAACTCCATCTGTCATAGGTGAAAACTGCAATCCAGATTTGGTTAAGATTTACCATAAGACTCATGAACCCGCACCTCTAACCACCTTACTGATCAATTATTTTTCTGACTACCTTGCTGGAAAGCTTGGTCGGCTGCACAATAAGTTGGCTTATGTTAGCTTCCTGCAAATAAATGAATTTCAAAAAAATAGAAGAAACATAGCATTATTGTACCAAAAACAATGCAATACTGATGAAAAAATGGAAAATAAATGAAGACGCTACGTGATATCTTTTGTGATTACTCTTTTTTATATAACAAAGTGATTTGCTTTGTGTGTGTAACACTGGGGCTCTGTGTGTAAAACACTGTAATGTATTCTGCTCCTTCAAATGGTGTGATAAGGAGCCGGTTGAAGACGAGATAAGGACAGTCCTGGAGAGAAAGAATCAAAATAAGATAGGAGAACACTACTATAAAATAAGACAAGTCAGGTAAGAAGTATAGCTGAAAATAAGTTTCAATTGATTGCGTCAAAAAAAAAGATACATAAAATTTGTTTTCTGGACACACATAAAGGGTCACTTGGTTTTGGCCTTAAAACCAGGTGTGACATGTAATCAGCAATCACTAGTTTTGAACTACACTAAACAGTTTTGATCAGCTTTGTATGTGTGAATATTGTATAATCTTATTTATAATGATATTTTAATAATTGAAACTTTTTGTTGACATATTCAGGGGTTTTTGTTTGAGAGAATTCCTTATAAGGGCCCAAAAAACTCGCCTCTTCCTTTCTTAGCCCTTTTCATTTTGAAATTCCTTATCAGGACCGAATGAAACTCGTTGTTCCTTCCGTGGCCCTTCTGTCAATTTTTGCTAGTAACGGTGTTATGTGGGGGTTGAAATTCCCATTTTACCCCTACTTTAATTTTCAGCATAATAAACTGCTAATAACTATATGTACTTGACTATAGATGTTAACAGTGCCAAAATATTGAACACGTCTCAAGCTGCATAGAACCATCTTTTTTATTTCCATTTATAATTGATTTTTCTCCCAAAATTAATACCTAGGTACCTTAAAATTTTATTATTTCATCATAACATTACAATGCACATATAAAGTCATTACACATTGCAATATGAATGAGAGCAGCAAATATATAGATTACGCATTGTATTTTGAATGAGAGCGCCACGAGCCTTGTTTGAACCTGAAAAAGTGAATAAAAATAGAGAACAAAAGCAATACAAGTGGCAAGCACACAAACAGTACATTTAATTTTAGTTCACAACCAATACAAATAGAGAAGTTCCAGTTCATACATAAGGTGCACACAAACAGTCACTTCGACATATAAAACATAGGAGAAATCAAAGGCTCAGCCTTCTTTTGCTTCTTGTACTCATTGCAGGACTATTTGGTTGTCCTATTTTGCTTCTTGTGCACATTGAGGGGTTGTGCAGCACAGGTTGATCTATTTGGCCTTTCTTGGCTTCGGTCTTGTTGACTTCTTTCTTCGCTTTGTCCTTCTTTTTGGCCTTTGCTTTTACAGGTTGAGTTACTTGTGATGGATAGTCAATGAATAGTGCTTCGGGCTGATTTGAGCCACTTCTTGACCTACAAACCAACACATATGGCAGGAATCAATACTTATGGCAGCAGCAGTCTAATATGGCAGCACAAATGGGAGCAATGAAGAAAAAACTAGATTCTAAAGAAGTACCTTTTAGATCCTCCAGAGTTGGAGCCAATATGTTTTCCCTTTTTCTTACTTGAAATCTGTAAGGATTGGCTGTAAGTGTAGATAAGTAATATATTTGTGAGATCTCTATATTTGTTTCAGATTGTCATCCATGAGAACATAAATTTGCAGCAGTAAAAAGATCACAAGTTACATATGAGTTGCGTCGAGAGTGGAATCAACATGTTTTCTCTTGTTTTTAGTGGTTTCCAATGTTTGACTACTGTGATAAAGAAGAAACTTAGAACAGATCAAGTAATAATGGAACTTTGATACTTTGAATACATCAAGTAATACCATGAGAGCAAGTATAAATTCTAACCTTGATGGAAAAGACATGGAAGTTGCTTGTGCATCTTCCTGCAGAGGAACTTTGAACAGATTTTATTTTTTTCACCTGCTTCTTTGGTGTTCCTCTACAATTGCAATAAGAAAGTTAGTAATCTGTTTGTTTAAGAAAACAAGCATTAAAAAAAGAGAAAGATTAGACACATTACTTGACAGCTTTCATTGCAGCAATGTCTTCCGGTCTACCCCTCTTGAAATTATGCCAATGGTGCCCATAGTCCTCACAGATAGGGCATTTTTGCTGGCCTTTTCTCTTTTTATTGTCACAACTGCCTTTAAACCTTTCAGTTTTAGGCCTACCAGCCATAGCTTTCAATAATGGTGGGTGCATGAAAATCCATGGTTGGATTTTGGCCATTGTGTCCTGTCAGGCATAGTAGGGATGAGCTGATTATATGCAATTCTAAATTTCTCAACAAAGTAATAGTGGTCAACATACTTCTCTATTGGTTCATTGGTAAGCAATGTGATGAATGCTAGTGCACGATTGCAAGGGATGCCAGAAACCTGCCATTGCCTACAAGAACATGTCCTCTCATGAAGGTTAACTACAAACCTAAAGCTAGTACCTCCCATTGCAGTCACTTCAGCCACTTCTTCTGAGCATTCTTCCACTTCCAGGTTCAATTCTCTACTTTTCTCATTCAATTCCTTGATGATGTGCGGCAGAATCAGGCCATCAAATTTCTTTGATATTTTCCTTCTTTGATTCCACTTGGTCATAAGCAATTGCCTCAACTTGTACATTAAATCTTCCAAGTTTAAGGACTTGTGATGCTTAATCCAATTGTTGAAGCACTCCGCAAGGTTGTTGATCACATAATCAACCTTGGACAATGTTGAGAATTGACTCCTTACCCATAATTTTTTATGGGAACTCCTTACATAGTTAGTAGCAGCTGGCTTTGCTTCCTCCATTGCAGCCCAATGTTTCTAAAAAAAATATGAGTTCCACGAATAAGCTGCTGCCCACAAATGGTCATCAAACACATTTCCATGGTACCTCTTCTTGAAGTTGTTCACCAATTGAAACATGCATTCCCTATGTTCAGCCCCTTGAAATACTTCACCCACCCCTGCCATCACAGCCTATCCAGCATCAGTGAATATAGTTAAGCCCTCTGGTGATCCTATGGCCTCTCTAAGTTGAGTCATGAACCAAATCCAGTTGCCATTAGTTTCTTAATCAAAAACTCCAACGGCAACTAGATACAACCAATTATGCCCATCAACAGCCAAAGCACTAGCAACTGCCCCTTGAACTTGCCTGTCAAAAATGTGCTATCTATTGCAAGGTATGGTCTATATCCACTAAGGAATCCCTCTATGCAAGGTGCCAATGCAAAGAAGAATCTTCTAAATCTGATCTTACCATTAATGGTGTGATGATCAATAATTACTAAGCTTCCAGGGCAGCACCTCTCAATTTCTGCTTTAAACCTATATAGATTATCAAAACTACTATCCCATCACCATAAAGTTCTCTCAGTGCAAGCTCCTTACCCATATAAACTCTCTTGTAATGGATATGAACTTTACGGTGTTCTTTAAGCTTCTTTTGCAATTCCTTTGCCCCCAAATTTGCATCATCTTTGAAAATCCTTCACCTTCTCACATATCCAATGTTTGGTAGCATTCTTCAACTTCTTTTTCCTTCTTGTACTGGAGCATTCATGCTCACAAGGATTTTTTTTCACCTACAACACACATATACAAGTTTTAGTTAGTTTAAAAGAAAATAACAAGAATAGATGTACATAACAGTAAGGTAAATGCATATTCAAGTACCTTCACAGTGCATCCATCCTCAGCAGTAGTTGCATATATCCACCATGGACACTTATCAAAGATTTTCCTTGAACACTTATCAAGGATTTTCCTTGAACAATATGCGCTGAACCTCTTCGGTGCACTTTATGCAATGTTGTACTCAAATTGGTATTTGATTGCATGCTGCGACAGAGCCAACCTGAACACTTTCATTCTAGGATAAGTGGAGCCAACAGTCATTGGGGGATCATCTCGATCATATTCGATATTTGGAGCATGATTTTCCTCATTACATGGCACATCCTCATGAACTTCTTCCTCTGATTCTTCACTATTTTCACTATCATTCCCATCTTTACTCACATCCTCACTACCATCCTTCTCTTTATCAAGAGAACAAGGTACCACCTGTAAAGCGGTATTAGGTTGATTCTGTAGTGCCATCTCTAAGTACATACTCTCCTCATCAACACCTACACGTTCATTCTCCAGCAATGGATTTCTAAGGTAATCATCCTCATCATTCTTTGTGTTGATTTCTGGCTGCTCATCAACATCAAACTCCCACTCTTTGATTGGTTCAAATGGATCGGAAGGACCACAATATATATGTAATGAATAGGAGGATAACCTTTCTCTTACAATGCTTACTAAACATAGCCATCAACTCTTGATCAGATTTTACTTCGAGAAAGGTTTTTTAGACCTTCATCACAGTATTGAACATGTGGTACTTCTAAATACCGTAGAGGATACTTCTCTATCACTGAGTCAACAAGATCTTTAAAATTTGTCAAATCTGAATCCACAGCCATCTCAAAGCTAAAACATTTCATATCCTATCTAGCCTTCTTCCGATTACCGACAAGTTTAATTTTCAGCAAGGAATGGTATTGGGATCTCACCTGTTATTGAATAACAAGCAATAAACCAAAGTTTTCATAGCAGCTTGGAGCAAATGATCTATGAGAATCTTGTTAACAAAGAAAGGAGAGCTAACTCACCCTTGAAGCCATCCAACACATGTCTTCCCACCTTCTGCGTTGTGGCCGACCTCCCCTGCGCCCTGGCCAGACTCTTCTGCACTGACGCTCTGGCCAGCCTCCTCAACGCTGTCGGCGCCTAGTTCAGCCTCCCCCGAGCCCTGGCAGAGCCCCTGACGCCCGTGCCCTGGTCCACCTGCCCTGAGCCAGCGCCCTGGTGTCACACCCCAAATTTCCCAATTTGGGGATGTGAACTTTTCTTCACCAAAATAAAGTAAAATTTCCAATTATTTAAATAATTTTAATTATTATTGGTTTGTTCTTAATTTTAAAAGTATTCAAAATTTCCTTAAAATAAAGTTTTAAATGTTTTTGTCTAATATTATCTTACTTTAATAAAATGATTTTGTATTTATCTTAAAACCAATCTTATTTAAAAAAAAAGTAAAAAAGAGGTGTTTTCCCTAAATTTGATTTTTGAAAATATGTCTTTAAAACATAATTTTATTGTGAACTTTGATTCTAGTTGGAAACTTTGAAATGAAGTAAAATGAATCTATCTCAAATTATTTCAATGTTTTGGAAATAATCTTGTAAAATGATTTTTGGTATTTAGAAGCAATTTTTATTTGATTTAAAAAAAAGAGGGTGCTTTCTCACAATTTTAATTATCGAAAAGATATCTTGAAAGTATGATTTTTATTATAAAACTTTGTTTTATTTGAAAAGGTTTCAATGAACGTTTGAAATTAATTTATTTCAAATACTTTCAAATATATTCTTCTATTGTTTCAAAATAAAATAATTAGATAAAATAAATTATAATCAATGAAATAAACAAAAGGAAAGAAAAGAGGTTTTCTCGAATTTTGAATTTTAGAAACAGATGCCTTAAAATATGTTTTATTTGAAATGGTTCAAATAAAGTGAAATGCATTCATCCCAAAATATTTCAAATTAATCCTCTCATTTTCAAATAATATAATAATAATAAAGAATTAAAAGTGAATAAGAAAAGAATTACAAAGGAAATAAGAAAAAGAAAAGAATAAAAAAAATCCTCGCTACCCACCTAGCCCACCGTAGCCCCAGCCATTACCCCCTTCTCCCTCCCTCGCTTTGACCGACAGCCCGACCCCGCTTGTCATCCCCTTCCTCCGGCCGCCTTCGCAACAGCCGTCTCAATTTTGTTTTCCCAATCTCCGCGAGATTCCTCCTCTAATCGCATGCCATGACTTCTCCGAGTTGGCCGCACCTATATGCCCTATAAATCCCCTACGAAACTGCGTCGCTCGGCCCTCTCTCTCCTCGACAAAACCCGAAACCCTTGCCGCCTGTCGCGTCGTCCCGGCCACCACCGACCTCGTGCCAGCCTTCCCTGCTCTCCGCTGCCCCTGCCTGGCCGATTTCCGCCCCCAGCCAGTTCTTGGACGTCGCCCTCGCCACCGTCGATCGCCACCAGCACGTCGCCGTCGCGCCCCCATCTCTTGCATCCCCCGATCTCATTCTAGCCCGTGGTGAGAATCCCCACCTTGTCCTCTCTATTTCCCCTTATTTTCGTCGAGAACCTACCACTGGAGCACCGAGGACCGAGCTCGCCCAATTAACCTTGAAATCAAAGGCCTAGATCTATGCCACGTCACCCAATTAACCTCATCCATCCGATTCAAATCCAAAGGTCAGCTAATCCACGTGTTTCTTTCAATCCAATCCATCCGACCTAGATCCGACGCCTCAAATTAATCTATGAGTTTCCAATAACAAAACAAATACTCAACAAACTCCTAAAATATCTCTTTCTCTTTATATTCCCCCCATCCCCACAACTCCGCACATCCTCCTCCAACCCCCTCATATTTCTCTCTTCCCAACAGATCGCGACCAGCCACTCTGGCTCTGATTTTGATCGACGTTCCCGGAGATCTACCCAACCAAATTGCACCAAATTTTGTCCGCAGGTGCACCTTAATGTCCTCTACAACATATCCAAAAATCATAACCATTGGAGTTCGGTAGCTTTCAGGATGTACATCGCAATGATTGCTGCTCCCTGATCTAGATCTATTCAGCGCGTGGATCGGTAATATCTTCTTTGTTTTCCTCAATTTCGGCCACCCCCTTGATGAAACTCTTATACCATGTTGTGTTTCAGAAAGTCCTCTTTTCAACTCCCAAAATATTTGCCAAGATTCCTCACAGTTCCATCAGAAACGTGATTTCCTCATCGACTACCGGTACAGAACAAATACCAGATCCAATTCATCGATCTCCTTTTCAGGTTAAATCTAGTTCAAGCTATCATGTCTCCATTGTGTTCCAGAAAATTTCACATGTTTCTGTTCAAACACTTTCTTGAATCTTGCAGTCAATCATCGGGAACGCGCAAGTCTTTGCAATGCTGTTTGTGCGCAGCCAGACGTGTTGCCTCCGTTCATCACTTGTTATCATCTAATACCTTGAAGTTTCCATGTTGTAGTATAATCCTTTGTGAGTCCCTCAACCTTGTTATCACTCCATAATGATCTTTTAATATTGCATATGATTTTTAGTTTTGGTTGCTTGATTGTTTGGTTGTCGGTTGTTGCACGCTTAGACGAATACGCTTTGGATCCGCTTGCGAGGACTTCAAAAATCAGAACTCCAAGATCATTGAGCAGCAACACAATTACAAAGGTAAGTGTCCTTGACCATCTTGCGCCTATTTTCAAAACATCTATTTTGTAGTTTGCATGCTTGTGTCAAATTGACTGCGTACCTATTAGTAGAAATTCCTAGTCTTCCATATTATGCCTTTTCGCCTTAGTTTACTTTACTGTTAGGTAGATCACATGCTTAGATTGCTACTGTCGGGTTGGGTGTGTTTAAATGGATCATTATACATGCTTCACGAGGATTAATGGAAGATTAATAGCAACTTGATAGTGATGATTTGGGCGATATGGTTGGTGTAGGACTGTGTGCAGGGTTACTGGCACTATTCTTTGGTAAGTTATCTTTCCAAATCTAAAGACCGGTTCGTGGAGCGACCACCCATGTGTTTCAGTACAGCCACGATGTCAAGAATGGGCGCGGCCTGACGTAGTAAGTGATGAAAATTAGTTCTGTGCGTGCCAGCTGGTGGATCGGGGAAAGCGGGTTACTCCTGGATCCGCCTGGAGAGAGATGTGTGGGGAAAAGAGAGTTACTCCCGAGAACCATTCGGCACAAGAGAGGGCCTCTCGGGTTTCGGTTAGTGCCCGACGGGTGAAACATTAATGGGCACATACAAATTGGTGAAAGTCATAGAAAAGCCTTAAAGTGATCTTTTAGCCCTCGCACCAAAGAAAGTGTGCGAGTGCGACGGCACATGCATAATAGAGATTCTTTTAGTCACCTGGCGACAGGGGGATGAAATCATTATTCGTGGAGAAATTTGTATAACCTCTGCAGAGTGTAAAACTGTCATGACAGCCGTGCTCACGGTCATGAGCATTGCATGGACCCTCATATGATTAGCGGGAATTAGTATTGGTATTGGTTTGGTTGGTGAGCACAGTGGGAGCTGCAAGCATGTTAGTTTATAGGTGTGATGTGTGCTTAATAGAAAGTGTGTCTCTATTGTGTGTTTTTATGCAAAAGAACTCTATGTTGCCTTTGTCTTGTTCTTTACTATATGTCATCTTTTTCCACACTTGCTGAGTACATCCCGTACTCAACCTTGCCTTTATCAATGTTGCTCAGTAGAAAGCAAAGTTTAAGAGAACGTTGAAGACAAAAGAGTGGAAGTTTAGGTTTGCCGTCTCTCCGGTCAACTGCCTGTGGAAGCTGTGCTACGCTTGGTTTTCTTTTCCGCTGCAATTCGGTAATCGTTTTAATTCTCTTTATTCGTGATATTGTTCTGTTTTACTATTAATGAAGTCACTTTATGTGTGAAACTTGATTCTTGTCACACACATAGAGTCACTTGGTTTTAACCTTAAAACCGGGTGTGACACCTGGCCAGCCTCAACCGCGTTGTCGCCCTGTCTGGCCTCCCTTGCACCCCTGCGCTGGCCGCCACCTGTGCCCGAGCCGCCACCCTGCCCAATGCCATGGTCAGGTGGCCGTGGAGGCCGAAACCTAAGCCGCGGCGAATGGCACCCGCCGCCATGACTAGGAGCTCGCGCGCGTCGGGCGCCAACCTTGACTCGTGGAGACCGCCCTGGACTAGCCGGCCCTCCCTTCTCTATGCACCTGCGGCCGTCAGGGGCAGTGGCTCTCTTGCTTCGGTCCTCTCTCTCTCTTTCCATCTGGAGTTCGAGTTCGATCTGTTGGACTGGTGGCCACGGGAGTCCACTTCAGATTGGAACAAAAAGAAGGGTAGCATGGTCATTGTGCGTCGCTGCCAAGGGTGCCTTAACGGAAGAATCTAACGGACTTGACAGAAGGGCCACGGAAGGGACAACGAATTTCATTCAGTCCTGATAAGGAATTTCAAAATGAAAAGGGCCAAGAGGTGAGTTTTTTTTTTTGCCCTTATAAAGAATTCTCTCTTTTTGTTTAGAAGTCATTCACATTTTTGTATCAGGAAATGGACAATACCACACTTATGGGGTACGTTTTACTCCCCATTTTTCTTATCGTTTAACCATCCACATGCTGAACTATAATGTTGTATGCTTATATACATTTCTTGATTCTGATCTTGTATCATTTTGCCGGGCCAGAAATGTTTGAGGCTTTGACCAGCTTGAGGTTCCAAAAGAACGGTTTGGAAAATCAGTTGCTTACCTGGAAGGTCCAATTTTTAATTGGCAACAAGAAAGGATACCCATGATTTTCAGTAGCAAATATGCTTTGTTTATTTTTCTGTACTATACAAAACTTCCCTCTGTTATATCTGAAAACTAAAATCCATATCTTTCCTACTTACTAAAACTTGTAGAGGGCATCAGTACACTTCCTCTGCGTTTCACGCTTGCCCACCGCTGCCGAAACCTCCGATCCCACCGCCGAGAGACCCGGCGGACTCCCCACTCCTCCGCCTGCCGACCCCAAAACCTGGACGCGCCTGTCTTCCAACCCAGGCGAAACTGCTGCTCTGGTGCCACATCTCTCTCTCTCTCTCTCTCTCTCTCTCTCTCTCACAGTTTCTCTCCCTCCGCGGAAGGACAGGGCTCTCCATTCTCGGTGGCCGCTGGCCGCCGGCCACCTCGCAGGTCAAACTCTACGCCAACTCCCCATGAAAGTTTGTACTGTCCAAGTGCCACTGCCCAACCATTCCACCTCCCCCTTGCGCTGCCGTATGGTCTTGTGACTATCGTCTCCCTGGCGTCCCGCTCCAGTCCACGACCATGCTCGACGAAATGCCGGCGGCCAAGAACTTCCACGTCGCGGTGGTGTCCCGGATGCTGGTGCAGGCGTCGGAACCGCCACGGGGATTCCCGCCGTGCTTCGGGCCTCCAACCTCGACCTCATCCATCGGCTCCTTCCACATCTACCTCGTCGACGTGTACCCGGCTGCTCCGTCCATGGGGCCGATGCCGTGGCCGCGGCCGTGCGCGCCGCGTTGCCCGCGTTCCTCTGCAGGCTGTACCCCTTCGCCGGTCGCGTCGTGACCAACGCCTCCACCGGCGTGCCTGAGATCGCCTGCAACAACGCGGGCGCCGAGCTCGTGGTGGCCGACGCCGGGCGGCCCTCGCGGATGTCGACTTCGCTGACGCCGACCGCTGACTCAGGCGTGTTGCGTTGCCGTTCCAGCAGGGGATTGCGCTTTCGCTGCAGTTTGTGTGGTTCGCGTGCGGCGGGTTCGCGCTCTCATCGGGGACCAACCACCTGCTGGTAACGGTCACGGCCTCACCACGCTACCCAACGCGTGGCGGAGGTGCTCGGCACCTGAGGTATCTCATGGGAGCCCCACCATGAGCGGGTCTCCCTCTTCCCCCCGCGCTCCCCGCTTCGGTACATCCCGTCGCTGGACACCGAGTTCACACGGTACGAGCCGGCCAACCTCCCCAACTCCCTGCTCGTCGCCACCCTCGGGCATCGCAACTACGTGGTCTCCGGCTCTCCACCGCCCGGGTATGACAGCGTACATGTCTACCTTTTGCGAAGGACTTCATGAGGGGGAGCATGAATAGTAGGCCGTTTCGCCCTGGTGGTATGCAGGATACTGCTGCCGAAGCAGCTGCATTGGAGAAGAAATTTCCGGAGGGTGCTCGAAATGGTGATTGGGTACGTGAGCTTATGGGCGGTGGCCCAGCACAGGTCGCTCCTCCAGGGTTCCGCAAGGGATTAGAATTGGGCAAGTTTAAGGTTTACCCCCTGTTGAATTTACACTTCTGTTGCTATTTAAGTATTGTTGTGGATGTGCTAAAGTGGTGCATGGTGATAGCTTGTAGGAATATAAAAGCCATCGGAAGTGTTTCCAGGGTGGAGAACTTGTGGAGCAACCTGCATCTTCATCAAATGATATGATGGTAATGTTTCCTCATTTCTCCACAGTTTTTGGTTGTAGATTTACAGTCTAATTGCCTTATATCCACAGGAAAAATACTCTGCAACTTGATGATCTTTTCAAGATTGCTTGGTAGGACAATGCAATGCTGACAACAAGATGTTGCAGGAGGGTGAAGTTCAACATTCAGCTGAAGATGAGGCAACCAATGGTAATTTATTGTCATACATCTTATATTCAAGTCACACAAGTATATTGATCTGGGAAACTGCAATAGCTTAGCAATAACTGGCTCCACTATCATCATTAAGGTCACTAGGATATTAGCTTTTCTGTGTGTTTGTTAAGTCTTATAGGCCTTTTGTTTTCTGTTGGCAGCAGTTGACAAACAAAAAGTTAGATCATTGAAAGAAACTTTCGAGACTCTAATGAATCTAGATGCTGAGAAACTGGAAGTGGATACGGTAAGAGATGTTTCAGAGAGTCAAACAGACTTGGATCAAATGTTATCATCAGAAGTGGAAGATACACACAAGAAATCAGATGGATCAGGTGATGACAAGCCTGCACAGGATGGCAAGGTAA
Organism: Zoysia matrella; assembly: GCA_001602295.1. Taxonomy (NCBI): domain Eukaryota; kingdom Viridiplantae; phylum Streptophyta; class Magnoliopsida; order Poales; family Poaceae; genus Zoysia; species Zoysia matrella. The sequence goes on from BCLG01000074.1 coordinate 366,040, forward strand.
GCACACTTTATGCTTCACATTGTATCTCACATCTTGTGCTACGCCTCTCATTTCTGATAGGCCATATTTGTGGCCTCGCAATGCTCAAGGTACTGTAGATGAACCAATAATGGCTGTTTGTATTTATTTTACTTATTATAGGTTTGGGCGGTGGTTGGTCAGGACGAAGAGATCGGGACTAATTTCTACAAACTCGTTCTAGATATGGCGATTGAATTTCCATTTGAATTATATAAGGTCCAAAAGGAGGTAAGGTCCTCTTAACCATCTGTATGTTTCCAAAGTGTCCGTATCAATGAAAAATTGCATCACGTTGCCCTGCTCGTGGTTGGACTATAACCAAATAAGTACTAGGACTAAAAAAAATGATATCAAAGGGAGGACATAACCTTATCCATAGACATATATCACTCTGTGCTACACAGCCAAAAAACAGCAGTGCATTATAAATATTTTCTTGAAGACACATATGATTTCAATCTGTATTTACCAAAAAAGGTTCTGGACAGCACAACTTGAGCTTGTCCTCCCTTTGCACTATTGTCTGCAGAGGATGTCAATGACGGTGGTGTGCCATGTTATTATATAACCATTTTTTCAGGCAAACTAACCCGTGCCCTTCACACACAAACATACTAATCTTTTTTGTTTCATCTATGCTGCTACGTAGACTTTTTTTTTTTTTCATAAGTCATATTTCAGGTATATTGGCTCTAACCAACTGATATTCTACCCAGCTAATTATCATTGGACAGAGCGTATCTATTTACATAGATCCTTGAATGCTTGTATACGAGGACTCATGTTTAAGTTTTCTTTTCTATTTTTATTCGACCACTAATTATGACTTTAGCAGATTCTAAATGGTGGAT
>BCLG01000075.1:7003-68195 GCA_001602295.1 Zoysia matrella
GGCCGGGGCGGGACGGCAAACTGGAGACGGGGCGGTGATAGCCAGGCGGGGTGTCGAATGGGAGACGGAGTGGCGGTGTCGAGGAGGCGGGGTGGTGAACCGGTGACGTGGCAGCGGCGTCTGAGGCAGGGCGGCGAACTGGAGATAGGATGGCGGCGGCTGAGGCGGAGCGGCAGCAGCTAGGAGGCGGGCGGCGGCGGCCTAGGCAAGGCAACGGCCGTGAGCAAAGGGCGGAGGGGTCACGAGAGAAGTGGAAGGAAAGACCAATAGGGGACGAGAGTCTGAAGATAGAGTGTGACACCAAAATAATAGATAGAAAAATCACAAAAAAATGATGGGATAGACGATGTCTACGAATGTTTATATTAGGAGAGATTAGGAGAGAATAACGGTTTTTTTGTTTTTTTTTGGTTTTCAATCAAATCGGAGCTGACTGGTTTCCGTGATACAAAGGAAAAGAGAAACCCTGGTACTCAAAGTCCAATGTCCAGCCTGTGCCCAGCTTTTAGCCTTTGACTATTGTCAATTAATTCCGCGTCCCAGGACACAGTTGCACCCAAAATAGTTTGGCTAGATAGAAGAGTCATGTTGGCACCGCTAGTAGCCACTAGCCAGTAAGGCACCATCTCTTGAGAAGATTAGACGAAGCAGATAATCCATAGAAGATTTGAAGCTGGCAATGCATGTAGGTAAGAAGTGATTTCTTGTCTCCCTGTTCTTGATTGTGGTAGGCTGGTAGCGAGTTGTCTCTGGTGTTTCTAATCACAGACGGACTCTTAGATCTCCCATGGTTCCTATCCCTCCCAGATGTTGATTGCTTGAGTAGGTGAAGATTGTTTGTTAATGATTTTTTTCTGTCGAAATCTATGCCATGACTGACGTTGTGTCAAATGGCCGGTGATCTCTGTTGGCAGATAATTGATATATAACCTAAATTGTAACTATGGGATCGTCAAATACATTATCCTATCTGTATATGTAAATTCCCCAACGACTCCGGCGCTCAAACAATTAGTCTCTGTGGAGCGTCGACTTTATTCTCACTGGGGATGAAAAATTCCCCAATGATAGCTCCGCCGCCACCATCCTGGCCGTCATCCAGGTTGTCTTTCGAGCTCCTGCGGTGGCCGGGGATGGGTAGAGAGTGTGGGTAGTAGCGGCAGCGCCGCTTGAGTCGCCCAGGGGACGACGCGAGGGTCAGGAAGCAAATCTCAGAATGTTCAGATGAGCATGAATGACCATATGCTTCATGCCATGAGCATGATAATTTCCATATCGAAGGGAAGCTTTAGTGATAGTTTCATATGTTTCAGCACTTGAGTTGGCTAAGGTTAGCCGGAAATTGTATTCCACATATGTGCACAACAATTTGTGGCTCAGCTGCATCTGAAGAAATAGTGTCGTAGACTGTTCTTCTCCCTGGACGATACAGAGGTCATAGTCTAATATCAAGGACCAATTTTTGTTTCATTATGGATTGTGCCTGTTGTGTAGTATTTATTCCAAAGCAACTTGACCCAGGGCAAATATGCTTTAGGGAAAAACTTGTCCGCTGGATTGCGCACAGAAATCCTTAATTTTGCTATGATTCACAGTCCCACTAGTGTTCTGGTTCAAATGAATTTGTCATTTACCTTTTCTGTTGCCGTACGATTACAACTCTCTTGATTTTACAGTTCTTCTAGGAGATCAGTAACTGGCAGTAAGTGCTTGCGTTGTGACATGAGGAACAATTTAGGACTGCATTCCAGTTACTCTTTCTTGATCCAGTCGGCACGGTCTTCTTGTACCTGAGCAGGTAATCAGCAACATAATCAGTGACTGAGTTTCATTTTATATTCCCTGCTACATCAACTTCTCACCATTCTCTTACCTGCTGTGTAATACCAATATTCATTAGTTGTTTATCTAGTTGATGAACAAGCTAGGTTTTGACAAAGGATTCCAGTTAGGTTGTATGTGCTATACTCAGAATTATTGATCACAATTGTGTGTCCGAGTAAAATAAATTCGTTATTGCCCCTTAAAATTTTGAAACAAATATTAGTTTTATTTTGCCCATTTGGTTATTGAGATCTAAACACCGTGTTACTCTGCTAACTGCTTACTTCAAATGAGAAAAGAAATTCCAGTTTCAAAAATGAATTTATATTATAATTGTTTTAACCATTATTTGGTTTTTATGGACTACAGTGTGGATACAGGTGCTTAAGAGAGCAAGCCAATTTGTGGCAAACCATAGAAGCAAAACAGTACGGAAACAATGGCAGAGATAGCTATTCTTCTAGCTGTCAAAAAGATAAGCATTGCTGTGGCAGGAGAGATTATTGATCTTGCAAAGCCTTTGCTCACAAAAAAGGCTGATTTATTTGCATCACTCCCAACAAACATGGAGTTGATAAAGGAAGAACATGAAATTATAAATGTATTCCTCATAAAAATAGGTACGAGGGGGTGTACTGATACAGTGTTGGATACTTGGATTAACCAAGTTAGGGGGTTGGCATATGACATTGAAGACATTGTCGATCAATTCATTTATGTGGTTGGTGGTCACCAGCGGATAGGATTGTGGAGTATTTTAAGGAACATGGCCAAGAGACCACAGGCCTTCCATTCTTTGGACAGGATTGTGTTGACACCAAAAAAAAATGGCTCCATCGGAGTGTTCGGTACAATGCCGGAGCCTCCGGTAAGCCCTCTCAGGTTTTGACACTTCATCCACTGCAGTGCCCGGACTGTCCGGTAAGCCCTCTCGGATTTGGGCACTCGGCTCACCGGAGTGACCGGCATATTGCCGGACTGTTCGGTAAGCACTCTCGGGTTCGGTGTTTTGTACACCAGAGTGTCCGGTAGACCCTCTCGGGTTCTTCGGATTTACACGACGGATCCTCTAGCGTTATACCGTAGACTCTGGTCATCGGAGTGTTCACTTTACCGGAGACTCAGATAGTGTCGATTTAGGAAAGTTTTCAGCAGATCAATTCCAAATTCTTTCTTAACTTGAGGGATCCGTTGCCTTGCGGGATAAGATCATCCCACCTCTATAAAACAGATGCCCATGGCCGGTTGAGGGGTAACCAATCCATCAAACTATTTACCTTTACATTTTGCACTTCTCTAATCTTAATCTCCTTACTCGACCTTTTTTTTTTGCTGTTCTTCCTTCGTTTTGGTGACGTTTGAGGACGATCCGGCTGGCCTGACCGAGCTCAGATTAACCCTTGGATGATCCTCCTCCGACGGGGTCCCTCTCGAGACGAGATTTACCAGGTGTTGTCCAAATCCGACGTTGAAAAAACGCTGGCGTTACCGCACACGGATGTGTGAGCAATGTGTTGGCTCGGACCCGATTCGGCGAACACACTTTTTTACGACTTCGCTGGGGACGAGTGATTTCGGTTGCACAAACTGAATCATCATTTCCACCATGACCTCCGAGATCTCCATGAGAACATCGTCCATCTTTGAAGGAGTTGCTCGAGTAGGCGCGCAAGGCGTTTTTGAATGCCGGAGGGCCTCCGAAGAGGCGTGTAAGGTGCGTGAGGAGCAAGAGCTGTAGGAGTACTTGGCGTGTTTCAAGAAGGCCCGTCAAGGCACGATCTCTCAAGTGAAGTAGCCCATTCTTTCGGCCGTCGACAACGACGCGGCCATGGGTGCTGCCAACGTAAAGACATCTTCGCACCCTCCCGTTAGTTTTGAATACCTTTCATACTATTTTGCTGACATGAAAAAGGTCTTAACTTATAATATGCAATACATGATCTAAGAAAACTTGTCTAAAACTAAAAATGTTAGTATTGTATCATCGTCTCATGTTGCACGTGTAGCTAGTACATCAGTGCCTATTACCTCTAAAGTAAAACAACCTACGTATGGCATACCATTGAACTTGTGTAGTTAACAAACTAGTTTTTTATTACTCGTGCAAACCAACGCTTTAGTAGTGTCTCCCAACAACGTAGAGCCAATTACTAGTATCCTCAATCCGGCCACGAATCGATTGAGCGAATTGGCTAACTTTGTTCTTCCTTACCGTATCGTTGCATATAGCACCCCATCCCACCAAGCGGTATACGAATCCCTCATGGCCCTGTCTCTAATGAAATATTTAGCGCCATGAAAACAAGTGCACACCCTCCACCATTGAGTGTCTATTAGGCCACCTATTGCTAACATAAAGGAGTGTATGGCGCGTATTAAAGAGGACTTAAATAAACAATTTTTTGAGACACTAAGAGTGGACCTTAAGGGGAGAGAACGAATTTATCAAAAATCATACCCCGCGTATTTTGATTCGGTCCCGTATCCTGTAGCATAGCGTGTTCCCGACTTTGTCAAACTCAATGCCGAATATAGCAAAACCACTTGAGAGCACATTAGTCAATATGTAGCATAATTAGGAGAAGCGGGTTTTAGAGAGGCTTTAAAAGTACGTTTGTTTTCATTATTGCTAACCGGAACCGCTTTCTCTTGGTTTTCGTCATTGTCTCCGGGCTCCATTTACACTTGGGAGCCATTAGAGCGTAAATTACATGATCATTTCTACTCCGGGGACAATGAATTAAAGTCGTCACATTTGACATTGGTTCGGCAAAGAAAAGAGAAACCCGTCGTTGACTATCTTTGACGGTTTAGAGATGTTAAGAACCAATGTTTTAATTTAACAATTTTTGAAAAGAACTTAGCCAACTTAGCTTTTAATGGTTTACGGTCGCATCTTAGAGAGAAGTTGGAGGGGTACGATTTTCTCACACTCACTCACCTCCAACAAAATCCTTCAGCTCAAGAGAGCCGAAGTAAAGAAATAAAACATAATTATAAGACCCGTCATAACATGCACATCGTAGAGTATGGTTCGGATAGCTCCAATGATGATTCTAATGACATTTTGGCTGCCGAGTTTGTTTAGCCATTTAAGACCAAATCATTTGCTTGTGATTCGCTCAAAACGGTTCATAAGAATCGGAAAAACGATGTAAAATACACTTTTGATGTAACTAAGTGTGATAGAATATTTGATGAGGTGAATAAAGGTGGATACATTAAGATCGTATATACTTTACCTTCGACGGATGAGATTAAGCGTAGGCCATATTGTAAATGGCATAACTCTTATTCTCATGCTATTAATGATTGTAATGTTTTCCGTCGATAGGTCCAATCGGCCCTTAATGAGGGACGATTGAGTCTTAAGTAAATACAGATCGACAAGCACCCTTTCTCAGTCAACACTCTAGAGCTCAATCTTAAGATGTTGATTTGGCCTCATCAAGTCGATACCATCAAGGGAAAGAACGTGATCATCGGGGAGGAGATGGCTATTTCTCCCTGTAAAAAAGGGGCTTTTAGGAAGGTGATGTTCGAGAAATCTCTCGATGGTCAAGAGTCTCTCAAGATCACCATCCCAGCTGAAAATCAACTTTTATCATCTAAAGATTCATCGAATGTATTGCTGATATGCCTTTGTCAGAAGGAGAATGTAATAAAGAGTGATAAAGAGCACTCTTCTGTTTTTTGTCCTATGCCTAACATCGTGCAGGAGAGTGAGAATAAAACTGAAGAAGACATTGAGCTAGTAGCTGTAACAATGGATTATGATGCTTGTGTGACGCCTACTATATTTCAGGAGAGTAACAAAAATGCAACACACTGTGAGTTTCTCACCACATCTCGATCCTCTCATGCTGCTTGTGCTGAACTGCAATTGCCTAATCTTCATCATAATGTTTTACAAAGCTTAGTTGAGCCTCCCATGACTTATGCTTTATTTTGTAATGCACGTTTGTTCTATGATTGTGTCAAGTTGTGTGAACAAGTTTTGTTTATCCCAAAAACACAACTAGTCCAGGGTGTTCAATATTTTGCTGTTGAGTCCACCTGTTGATGATAGGCCTTTTCATTGCACTGATATGGATGAGAAAAAGTTTAAGCTCAGATCTTCTTTAATAACTGTAGGTTATATTGAATTTGATGTTCCTTGTAACTTAGGTTATTTGGAGAAGAAATTATTTCAGAATTGTAGTTTGCAATGTCTGAGCTACTGTGTTTTTCATGCAATTGGCAAATATGACGGGATTGGAGATTTCTTAATGTCTAAAGTCATCATATGCTCTAATCTGAAACACAGTTTTGAAATACACAATCAAAATCAAACAATGACGTGCACTAACACTAACAATAGATTGCAAAGTTTCTCTAGTTTTGTTTTCTATCAACAGGAGCAGCTCAGGACACAGGAGAACGTATTGTTGGGGCCTGACGTTCTGCTCATTATCCGTCTCAATCTGACCACAAGCAACTTTGTCGACCACTGGATCAAGCCGAGGACGGTTTGCTATAAAGAAGGGGAAAATGATGAAATCCTATATGTTCCTGCTGCGCCACTTGACCGCATCAGAGTACCTCGTGGCCGCCACCTTTCATGATTTCTGAAGGGCACGGTGGAGTGGCGGTTCTCAAATCTGAACTCGAGTTGAAGATGACTCCAAATGAATCGGAGGAGGATGATGGGATCACATATATAGCCCCGTGGCCTCCACCTTTTGAAATTTTTAAAGGGCACGGTTGCATGGCTAGTTTTAAAACTGTGCTTGAGTCGAGGACGACTCCAAATCAAGTAGGAGAGGATGATGAGATCACATACATACCCTGTGGCCTCCACCTTTCATAATTTTAGGAGGGTATATTAGAGTGACGCTTTTGCAATCTAAAATTGAGTCGAGGACGACTCTAATTCAAGTGAGTGAGGATGATGTGGACATCATATCCTCTGATGAGGACTTCAATGAAATTATTCACACATGGTGGATTCGGACTGTTATACAAACTTGCAACGAAAGCCACGACTTCATATAGAATCCAATTTAGGTGTTTAAGTACATTTTGAAAAGCTCACAAAGTCTACTTTCGAATGGATCCAACCTCACCTTCATATCACATCGTAGTCAACATCAATCGTCATTTTTATACAGAAGGTGCTGTGTCACCCCAACTTAGACCGTTGGTCTATGTATCAAGTTGAGTCGATTAGGGGCGCGTCCTAGAGTTTAAGGACGACCCTAGCACCCCTTGGTCGTTCTCCACCCTAAAGGTCCCAGCAGCCAGCAGGAACACGCGGGTTTTCTTTTGTTATAGTTTAGCTCTTTGCAAACTTTTCTGATCTTGAGTTGTGTCCAACGACCACCTGTTAGACAGCTATTTGAGAACCCCACATTTGAAGAGATTTCTGGTTTGCCACATCTTGTTCTTGCTTATTCTTCGATTACTTGTAAAAATTGATCTTCGTGATCAGGTTGATCTTGCTGTTTCGGCGAGGTCAATAACTATTCAGAGTTGGTTCTACGATTGCTAAGGCGCACACGACCTGTTCGTTTGTAGTCGGATCGTGAGGGTCGACACCACCAAATCGATATTTATCACCTCACCAAAAGATTGGGCACTCAAGTACTATCAACTATTGTTCATCAAGAGAGTGCATTCGGAGGTGTGAAAATCGGCACAACCGATGTGAAAATCGGAGGAGTTTTCACGGGGCCGATCACTTTGGGTGATTCGATCGAAAAGGCTTCTCATGACCATGAAGCTAGCAGCAGCAAGAACTCCTCCAAGTATACGCAACCGAGGTGGTGTCCGCCTTGCTTGACCCATACTCAAAAAAGAAAGCTCCAAAGGTTGTGTCTCTGGAAGATGCGAGAAGAAAGGCGGAGAAAAGGAGTGACGAGGTCTTCAACGAGATCAAGCTGATGGTCTCTAAAGATAAGCAGTGGAGGGTTAAGGAGCTCGAGGCCCCTACTTCACCGGTGACGGAGGAAGCGAAGGCTGCTCCAAAGCTACTTGGTTTGGCTGATGTCGTCTTGAGAAGAGGACTCCACAGCGCCCTCACCCACAGGAGACGTCGACATATCCGAGTTCGATGACGACGACCTCTTGCCTACACCGCTTCAGAAAGGTATGGACATTAACACTATTTGTTTATTCCTTTCCGATTATTCGCCTATAGAGGAAGAAGTCATGGCACAATTCGATTTTAGGCCGAAAAGTGGTATTTTCGAAAAGTCCGAGGAATCGAAAAACCATTTGAAACCCCTCCATGTGAGAGGTTATATTAATGGTTCACCGATTTTTCGCATGCTTGTAGATGGCGGTGCTATTGTTAATCTAGTGTCGTATTCTTTGTTTAAGAAGCTAGCTAAGGCCGATGACGAGCTCATCCGGACCAACATGACTTTTGAACGGTGTGAGTGGAGGAGACCCTATTGAGGCTAAATGGGTCGCTTCTATGAAACTCACCGTTGGAAGCAAGATAATGGCTACCGTTTTCTTTGTTGCCGATGTGCGCGGTAGTTATAGCTTGATCTTAGGGCGTAATTGAATTTATGCCAATAGATGTATTCCTTCTACCTTACACCATTTTTTGATACAATGGATAGGTGATGATGTAGAGATCATTCATGCGGATGCATCGGCTTGTGTTGCTATGGCTGAATCATCTTCTTTGTCGTATCACGCCGTCAAGTGCTTCACCGGTTTAGACGGATTATGATTTTCTTAGTGTGATTAGAGATGGTTTTGTACCGGTTAATATAAAGCCGATGGAGAATCGACGCAACTATATAATATGATTTAATGGATTGTAATCTTAATTGGTTGCAAAAGAGAGGAACACTATCGGTCCAATACGAACGATATGTGCGAAGCTATCGAGGAAATAGAAGATATGGATAAATTAGGACAAGCATTCACATCGGCCGATCTTCTTGAAGAGATGAATCTTGGCAGCGATGATAATCCGAGATCAACTTATATAAATAAAAATCTGAAAGCCGATTATAAGGTGAAGCTAATCGGTTTACTAAAAGAATATGTGTACTGTTTTGCATGATCTTATAATGAAATGTCCGGGTTGAGTCGCGAGTTAGTCGAATATCGGCTTCCAATAATACCTGGTTTTAGACCTTTTACGCAACCGATGAAGAGGTTTAACCCAAATATGCATGATCAGATTAAAAAAGAAATTAAACGATTATTTGATGCAAAATTCATAAGACTTTGCAGGTATGCGGAGTGGATATCTAACATTGTGCCGTGGAAAAGAAGAACACCGGTAAGATTAGAGTTTGCATTGATTTCTGAAATTTAAATAGAGCCACTCTTAAAGATGAATATCCTATGCCTATAGCTGATATGTTGATTAATGATGCTTTCGGCTATAGAGTTATTAGCTTTTTTTGATGGTAATGCGAGATATAACCAAATCTTCGTGGTCGAAGATGATATGTCTAAAAGTGCTTTTAGATGTCCTGGTTTTGTAGGATTGTTTGAGTGGATTGTTATGACTTTTATATTAAAAAATACGGGTGCCACATATTAAAAAATTATAAACTTTATCTTTCATGATTTACTTAGTGTTATCATGGAGATTTACATAAATGATGTGGTGGTCAAATCGGTCAATTTAGATTTTCACTTGACCGATTTGCAACTTGTGTTGGACCGAATGCGTTGTTTCGGTTTGAAAATGAATCCGGTCAAATGTCCTTTTGGTGTATCGCTCGTGAAGTTTTTAGGCTTCATAATTTATGAAAAAGGCATAGAGGTAGATTCTAAAAAGATAGAGACAATTAAAAATGTGCAAGCGGCTACTTGTAAGAGAGAGTTGCAAAGCTTATTAGAAAAAGTTAATTACTTAAGGCGATTTATTTTTAACTTGTCGGAAAGGACTAATGCATTTACTTCTATTCTTCGGCTAAAGAATGAGGCCGAATTTACTTGAGGGGCAAAATAGCAAGAAGCTTTTGAGAAAATCAAAAAATACTTGTCTTCGTCGCCAATGCTTAAGGCGTCTAAAGGAGAAGTCCCTTTCTGTCTTTACGTAGCGGCGGAAGATGATGTAGTTGGTGCTGTTTTGACATAAAAAGCAGAAGGAAAGGAGTATGTGATCACGTATGTGAGTCGATGATTGATTGATGCGAAAACAAGGTACACTTTTATCGTGAAACTATGTATTTCCTTGTATCATGCTTGCACCAAGTTGAGACACTATTTGTTATCTAGTATTTGTGTGGTTGTTTGTCAAATCGATGTTATTAAACATATATTGCATAGGTCGATTTCTAGTGGTAGGCTTGGTAAATGGGCTTATACATTGATTGAGTATGATTTGGCTTATGAATCGTTGAAATCCATAAAAAGTTAAATTGTTGTTAATTTCATTGTTGAACATCGGATTGATTTAGAACATGATCTAGATGTTGCTTACGTTACTTTTACCCTTTGGAAATTATATTTTGATGGATTGGTTTGTAAAGGGTGTCAAGGTTTTGGTGTGGCATTAGTATCTCCTCATGATGCACGCTTTGAATTTTCAAACCGATTAGAGTATGATTGCACTAAGAACCAAACCAAATATGAAGCATTGTTGTTCGGTTTAAAGATGTTAGAGTCCATGGGGGTTAAACATGTAGAGGCTTTTGGTGATTCGTTGTTAGTAGCGCAACAAATTTCTGAAAATTTTCAATGCTTAGACGGATCATTAAATACCATCTTAGATAAGTGTCTAGACATCATTAGAAAAATAGATGAATTCAATATACATCATATGCCTAAGCTAGAAAATAGTGAAGGCAATGAGTTAGCTCAACATGCATATCGGGTTACAATATTAGTAAAGGTAGATTTTCAGTGAAAAAGAAACCGATGCTTGAGGTATTGGAGCTGGACCATTCCGATACTAACATATCAAGCTGTGATGGTGCCGAATCGCTTGATTGGAGATCACCCATAATTTTATATATTTGTAGTCCAACCTAAAGTATGGATAGAAAGGTTCGACATGTAGCTTTCAAATATACTTTAATTGATGATGACTTATACCGTCGAACGGGAGATGATTTACTGTTAAAATGTGTGGGTGAAGATGAAGCCAAAGTGGCTATGGGAGAAGTTCATGAGGGCATTTATGGTACGCATCAATCGGCTCCGAAAATGAAATAGTTGCTAAGAAAAACTGTATTCTATTGGTTAACCATGATTGCCGATTGTTATCGTTAGTCAAAGGGGTGCGAAGAGTGCCAAAAGTTTGGCAATATTCTATTGGCGCCTGCTGCCATTATAAACCTCATTATAAAACCGTGGCCATTTCGAGAATGAGGATTGGACTTTATAGGGCAAATACATCCTCCATCTTCAAAGGGACACCTCTTTCTGTTAGTAGCAACGGATTACTTAACCAAATGAACCGAAGCGGTGGCTCTCAAGAACATGACGCCCAAAGAAGTAATTGAGTTCCTTACCGAGCATATTATTCGTAGATTTAGCATACCGTAAACTTTGACTATCGATCAAGGTACTTTCTTTACGGTCGGTCATGTCAAAGAATTTGTCGAATCCTACGGGATTAAGATAATTCATCATCATATTATGCTCAGGCCAATGGTCAGACCGAGTCTAGAAACAAAACATTGATTAAACTTATTAAGAAAAAGATAGAAGACCATCTCAAGAGGTGGCATGAAGTCTTATCGAAAGCTTTGTGGATTCATCGGATATCTAGGTACGGGGCAACTAAGGTAACACCTTATGAACTTGTGTATGGACAAGAGACCATTTTACTCGTCGAGGTAAATCTATGATCTTTAAGATTAGCTAAATAAAATGATTTATCCACCAATGACTATAGAACTCTAATGTTAGACAATATCGATGAAGTCACCGATAAGCGTTTAAATACCTTGAAAGAAATTGAGAGAAACAAGGCTAGAGTTGCTAGAGCCTACAATAAGAATGTGAAAGTCAAAACTTTTCAGGTGGACGAATTGGCTTGAAAAACTATTCTGCCCATAGGCTCAAAAAGCAACAAGTTCGAAAAATAGTCTTCTAGTTGGGAAGGGCTATACTGAATAGTAAAAGTTATCGCCGAAACTATATATATAGTGAAAAATATGAGTGGAGAGTCATTGCCTAAGGCCTTTAATGGTCGGTATTTAAAAAAGTATCACATAAGTGAATGGCAAAAAGCTTAAAGAAAGAATGGCCGATATAAAGGATATCGTCGCCAAGAATGGTGCAATGGCCGATGGGTTGAGAAAACTATTGCCCTTAGGTGTTTTTTGGGTACTTAGAATGCTTTATGGTATAGAGACTTCACAAAAAAGTAGGGGGGCATATGTTGACAAAAAAAAAATGGCCTCACCGAAGTGTCTGGTACAATGCCGGAGCCTCCGGCAAGCTCTCTCGGGTTTGGACACTTCGTCCACCGGAGTGTCCGGCACTGTGCCAGACTGTCCGGTAAGCCCTCTCGAGTTTAGCCATTTCGCCCATCGAAATGTCCGGCATTGTGCCGGACTATCCGGTAAGTCTTCTCGGGTTTGGGCACTCAGCCCTTTCGAGTTCGGTGTTTTGTATATCGGAGTGTCCGCACGCCCTCTCGAGTTCCCCGGATTTACACGACGGATCCTCCGGTGTCATACCGAAGACTCCGGTCACCGGAGTGTCCGGCACTTTACCGGAGACTCCGATAGTGTCGATTTAGAAAAGTTTTCAGCAGATCAATTCCAAATTCTTTCCTAACTTGAGAGATACATTACCTTGCGGATAAGACCATCCCATTTCTATAAAACAGAGGCCCATGGCCCGTTGAGAGGTAACCCAATCGATCAAACTATTTGCCTTTACATTTTGCACTTCTCTAACCCTAATCCCCTCACTCGATCCCTGTTTTGCTGTTCTTTCTTCGTCCCAGTGATGTTTGAGGACGATCTGGCTGTCTTGACCGATTTTGGATCAACCCTAGAACCATCCTCCTTCGACGGAGTCTCTCTCGAGGCGAGATTTTTTAGGTGCTGCCCAAATCCGGCGTTGAAAAAATGCCGGCGTTCCCGCACACGGACGTGCAAGCGGTGTGTTGGCCCGGACCCGATTCGGCGTCAACAGATTGCATACAAGTCCACAAAATAAAGGAGAAGCTAAAGGAACTGTCATGCAGGCGGGACTGATGGATACTGCCAACACTTGGTGGACTTGATATTGAGATGCTAGACTATATTAACAAATCTGAAGTGTATATAACGAGAAACAGAGCACTGGACAATGAAGATTTGCTTGTTGGTGTCGAGAAATATAGGGAAATCCTGACCAAATTACTGTTCTCAGAAAACAATTCTGTGTGTATTATTGCTATATCAGGCATGGGTGGCTTGGGCAAAAGTACTCTTGTTCACAATGTGTACAGTAGACAAGGGTCCTGCTTTGATTGTCGTGCATGGGTTTCTGTTTCACAACTGTGTAAATTGACAATATTATGAGAAATATGCTGAAAGAACTAAGTGAGAACAACAATGATATGCAGTCTGATGTTGCAAAGATGGGCATTGAGGAGTTCCGAGCAATGCTGAGAACAATCCTTCACCAAAAGAGCTACATTATCGTATTGGATGATGTATGGGGGAGCTGGAATTCTGTTGGAGATTAGGGATCTGCTTTTTAGTTGTAATGGCCAAAGAGGTGTACTAATTGTAACAACAAGAATTGATGAAGTAGCTTCAGTAGCTGAAGAATCTTGCAAGATCAAGATGAAGCCTCTAGATATGGCAACGCATGGGTTTTATTTTGCAGAAAAGCATTTCGGAAAATTGAAGTTCCTGTTCTAACTCAAGAATTACAGAACTGGGGTGAAAAAATTGTGAAGAAATGTGAAGGGTTGCCAATAGCACTTGTTGCCATCGGTAGCTTACTATAACTAAGAGAAAAAAGTGAAGCCGTCTGGAAATGTTTCTACAGTCAACTAATATGGGAGTTGCAGAATAATCAGGATCTAAACCATGTTGACTGGATTTTGAGCTTAAGTTACAAGCATCTACCAAATTATTTGAAAAACTGTTTCTTATATTGTGCTATGTTCCCAGAAGACTATCTCCTTCGAAGAAAGAAGATGATCAGATTGTGGATCGCAGAAGGATTTGTTGAAAATAGAGGATCAATGAGCTTGGAAGAGGTTGCAGAAAGCTACCTCATTGAACTTGTCCATCGAAGTATGATTCAAGTTACAGAGGAACAGTTTTGGTAGGATTCGACGTTTCTGTATGCATGATCTTGTACGTGAACTTGCAGTTATGCTTTCTGAAAAAGAGAGCTTTGGTTCAACTTATGATGACAGTTTTGGGTTTGTACAGCTTGTAGCAGATTGTCGTCGTATGTCAGTGCTTCGATGCAATACAGATGCCAGCACTAACATAAATCCATGGAGGTCCCGTACCTTTTTAAGTTTTGATACAACTATGACCTCTTCTTCGTGGTCCTCTCTGATTCCCTCAAACTAAGTATCTTGCAGTACTAGACTTATCAGGCCTACCTGTTGAAACTATCCCCCATTCAATTGGTGAATTATTTAATCTCAAATATTTGTGCCTCAATGACACAAATGTGACGTCGCTGCCAAAACAAGTCACCAGACTCCATAATCTGCAAACCCTCAGTCTTGAAAGGATTCAGTTGGTGATTTTTCCTTGTGGATTTTCAAAAATGAAGAAGCTACGGCACATACTTGTCTGGAAGTTGCTTGACGCCACAAGCTCAAGTTTCAACCACTCCATAGGTGTGGGAATAACTGATGATGGCCTTTCGGATTTGAAGGAGTTACAAACTTTAGATGAAGTCCGAGCATCCAGACAGTTTATCAGGAGGCTAGGGAATCTAGAGCAACTAAGAAGCCTTTACATTTCAGATGTTAGAAGCAATTACTGCACACAGTTATGTTGTTCTTTGTCAAAGCTGCAACGTCTCTTGAGATTACATGTGAAGGCAATCAATAAGGATGAGATGCTCATGCTCCACATGAACTTCAAACACTTCAATTGACAGGTCGTTTGGCAGGCGGATTGCTCAAATCTCCACTGTTCTCAGTTCATGGAAATTGTCTCGTCAGGTTGAGTTTATGCTGGTGCCATCTTTCATATAATCCAATTCCATACCTTTCCAAACTATCAAATTTGACAAGCCTACAACTTAAAGGGACATTTGATGGGCAACAACTGGGTTTCTATGATGGCTGGTTCCCAAAGATGAAAGGGGTATCCTTAACAGATATGGTGGAAATTACTCATATTTATATAGAGAAAGGAGCACTGCTCTCTCTTGAGTACCTAAGACTTCATGGTCTGACAAAGCTAGCCAATGTCCCTGATGGCATGGAATTTCCGTTGTCAATACAAGAAGTCTGTTTTCGGAGCTTGCATCCTGATTTCCAACAGAATTTGCGAGAAAGCGTTGCAAGGGGAAGGCTGGGACATATCCCTGTCATGCGTGTGCAGTAAAATACGATAACCAAGATTTCACTTGTTGCTATTGCTACAATATTCTAGAGAAAACTAATGCATACTGTTTCTATGGGTACATTTTGCAGGTCCACTATAATTGAGTCCGGGAAGAACCCATGTTCATAAACTGACACGTTTCTCAACCATTTGCAGAGGTGTTCGTGTTATTTACACTTCTTATTTCCATTTCAAACCTTTACAGTTCGTACTGCATGGACTATCTCTAAGAAACCAATTCTGTATAACTGTTACAATTCATTATGTTTTAAATTATGTTGCTATGCTATAATATTACGTCTTAAATCACTTGATTTTGTCTGAGATTTTTCAGGTAACAGCCTTGTGCTATAAAAAGTGGTTCCTAGTTCATGTGTGCCTATTTAATGGTGTAGATTAGTTTATGTTATGTTGTTTTTAATCATCTTCTTGACGGGATGTCGGCTTAGGAACAGCCTTGTGCTATAAAAAGTTGTTTTTAATCATACTCCTCTGTCATGAGCGGATCCACATGGTCTCTACGGATTCCATATTCCATCACTAGAATACTATTTATTTGAACAAAATAATCACGTGACAGTTTATTAGTTAACCATGATAACAGATATTTGTTTCTACTAGCCAGTTGTCACTCAAATTTTAAACATGGAACAATAGCAGTATCAACCCATCATCTCTCGCTGCATGTGCGCATTGATCACGACTGACATGACTATATCGAGGGGAGGTTTAGTGTTTGGTTTTAGTAAAGAGGTGGTTGCTTAGTGGCAGAAATGGTTTTCTATCCTTCACTCTCTTTATTAATTTTTTTGTCACATAAGCAAAATGTTGATGTGTCAAGCTAGTTAAGAAGAATAGAAATTACTATTAATGTACCATTGGGAGTGCCCTAATATCCGCTTGTCATATTTGTGGCATGCTAACGAGGCATCAGTCCTTAAATAGGGTGGCTGAAACATAGGCTCCGTTCAAATATTGGTTGACCGAAACAGTTCCGTTTCTGGCCAGAATTGATAGAATCACCACCAGATGGCTAAAACAGTGAAAGGTTCCATCGCTGAAACAGGTGAAACAATTCGAAATTTTGACATGGACGAGTGAAACAGCTGGAGAGGTGTTTCACACCGATTCCATTCATGGGTGCCACTTTGCCCCACCCTCGGTTTAATTTTCCAAAATTCAAAAACATTTTCTTAAGTTTCTAATTTTTTTCAAATTTATTTTGTTAGGTTTATCTCATCGAGCTCTTTGTGTAGATGTCTTCTGATTTATTTTCAAAATTTTCTAAAATTGTTCGTTAGTTTCCAAAGTTTTCTAAAGTTGTACCCTTAATTCTTAAAATTTTTTAAATTTGTTCTGTTAGTTGCTAAAGTTGTTCCTCAAGGTTCATCTGGCCGAGTTCACTATGAAGGTGCCTTTCGAGTTATTTTCAAATTTTTTTAAAATTGTATAGTTAGTTTCTAAAGATTCTTAAAGTTGTTTTGATATTTTTAATATTAACACAACACATCAAGGGGATAGTGATCATTCCAATTCTCCTCCTCGCTTTATTGAATCTGAATCATTAAAATTTGTTAAACAATTTTTAAAGTGATTATGTTTCTGACTAGAAATGATTTTAGACTGAAACATTTTTTATTCTTCAGAAAATCAGAATCTTACCAAAACACACCCATACTCCCTTCAGTTTTAAATTCTTTGTTGCAATTGATTAATAGTAGAACAATCATAGCCTTCTAATTTTTCTCTAAGATAGCTACATAGGCCATTAAAAGCTAGTTCAGCCAAATCCTTTTTAGAAATTGTCAAAACAAAACATCGGTTTCTAGTACTTATAAATCTTTTAATGTAATCATTCACAAATTCATCATGCCCTTGTCTAACCGATGTTAAGTTGTCGGTGTTCTGACCACCGGCACAGTACGAAATACGATTGTGGGGGTGGTGTGCCTTCGTATTCGATGTGGCTTAGTCTACGAAAGACTTAAAGAGTTTTTACCTGGTTCGAGCCACCTCGAACGGTGTAACACCCTATGTTCAGGGGATGATTTATCTCGGTGGAAGAGTACAAGGGGTCGGATTCTCTCTTCAGGAGAGGATCCGGTGCCTAGATCGTGGGTGTTCGATGCACGTGTTCGTGGGGTTGCTTGCACGTGAATGGGTGCACGCAAGAGCTCTGGGCTTTTTTTCTTGTCTTCTGTTCTATCGCTCCCTAGGCCCCCTTTATATAGGGTGGTCCAGAGTTACAAAATGGTGGGTTCTGTTGTCTCGCTGACAGGTGGGTCCTCCACTAACGTCGTCATCATTCATTACGCCCATGCGCGGGCGTGGCCTGTCGCGTCGCACGCAACGGCGAGCACTGTGGCTCCTGTCCGGCACTGTAGCGTCCGCCACAGTGCCGGCGGATCTTATCCGCTGACTCCCGCGGCTCGTTTGGTACTGTAGCTTCGGCTGGAGTGTCGTCGTGGTGATCCTGTCCTGTCCCGTCAGGACAGTTGGCGGTTGGCCACCGAAATAAATATGACATAACGCTGTACCTATCAGCTTTCAGAGGTTGACGTCACCATGCGTCTTAGCGCGGCTGACTTGTCTGTCGTAGGTCGTCGCCTCGGGGGTCGGACCGCGCGTTCATGCGCCATCGTTCGACCCCAAAACTCCTCAAGGTCTTGGCCCACGTGTATGAGTACGGGTCATCAAGTACCCGGGGTACATGATCTCGACAGTAGCCGCTGAGCCTGGCGCCGTTTGCGACCTCTAGTTGAGATGACACTAGGCTGGTCGTCTCCAAAGTTCATTCTGATCCTACAGGAGTAGCCCCCGTGCCCTCGAGCAATCCTGAGGGTCGGTCATGGGCTGAAGCGTCGTGCGGACCATCATTCGTTGATGGTTGATCCTACAGGGGCGCACGAGCGCGCTCGTAGGGCGGAGCCCCCGAGCCCTCGAGCGATCCTGAGGGTCAGTCATGGGCTGAAGCGTTGTGCCGACCATCATTCGTTGATGGTTGATCCTAGGGGGTCGCGCGCGCCCGTAGGGCGTAGCTCCCGAGCCCCCGAGCGATCCGGAGGGTCGGTCGTGGGCTGAAGCGTTGTGCCGACCATCATTCGTTGATGGTTGATCCTACAGGGGCACGCGAGCGCGGCCGAAGGGCGTAGCGCCCGAGCCCTCGAGCGATCCGGAGAGTCGGTCGTGGGCTGAAGTGTCGTGCTGACCATCATTTGTTGATGGTTGATCTAGGGATGCGTGTGAGAGCGCTTTTCAAGCCTAGCCCCCGAGCCCGGAGGTGATCCGGGGGGCTGTCCGTGGGTTTAATCGCCACGCGTCGTTCCGACTGTCGGGGTCGAGCCAAGGTCGCTCTCGGTCTTTCGTTCGAAGAGACGCCTAGGGCGGGCTGGTTCGATGCGGTCTCTGCCCATGATCAGCATCGCGCCTAGGCCGACGGCCATGATCAGCGCCCGAACGTTCGAATTGGTCAAGTGGCCTCGGCTGTCGATCAGCCGATCATGGGAAGCTTCGTTCGCATGCTCGTGTCGTTCCGACCGTCGAGTCGGGCCGAGGTCGCTCTCGGTCTTTCGTTTAGAGAAACGCCTAGGGCGGGTCGGTTCGATGCGGTTCCTGCCCATGATCAGCATCGCGCCTAGGCCGACGGCCATGATCAGCGCCCGAACGTTCAAATTGGCCAGTGGCCTCGATTGTGATCAGCCGATCATGAGAAGCTTCGTTCACATGCTTTCTCTTATTTGGACTCACCGTGACGGTCACGGGAATCGGACGGCCTTCGCGCCTCCATGTGGAGGGCGATCGGACCGTTTGGGAATCTCAATCGCCCGTTGATCCGGGTGGTTGGTTCGAATTCGAACGGACGGCATTGGGTGCGCCCGCCGCTGAGCGTGGCCTGAGCGAGACGGCTCTCGGCAAGATGCCGATGATTGTTGGGGCGTCGGGTTTTCGCGGCTCTGGCTAGCGATGCCGAGGCCGCTAGAGGGGTGCGAGAGCTGACGGCGCCGACCGCCGCCTGGACGATCCCCGGGAGGGGGCCTCTTTCGCTTGAAGGGGCGGCCGACGGGTTCAGCTACCTCATGGACCAGGTGGACGGCACTCGGGCTCTCAACATGACGTTAGCTGCCGGCCACCGTCAATTGCTCGGGGTCGCCGAGGAGGTCAATGCCATTTTTGACGTTTCTGATTTCCCGTAGTCTTCGAGGTGACAGTCCCTTCGCAAGACAACCTCCACGCGGCCTTGGGTCGGCCCCCGTGTGGATTCGCCTCCCAGTCCGAGGTCGACGCCTTGCGGGAGGAGTTGGCAAAGGCCCGGGCCGGGTCCGGGGAGACGGTGGCCGACCTGCGCTCCGAACTCCACGCTGCCCGAGAGTCGGCCCGCGTCGCCCTCGAGGAGGCCAACAAGGCCCGTAGGAGGCGGTGGCCTCCGACGCTCGGGCTAGCCGAGTCGCGGCGGCCCTCGAGCAGGCCAACCGCATTGTTGTCGGTAAGTTGAATCGTATTCGTCCGACTTCAGGTCGGATTTTAATTTGCGACGTTGCAAGGCTTCGTCGTCCAGCCGCCGATCACGACACCGAGATGCGGCGCCTCGAGCTCCTTCACCAGCGTGCCGAGGGGGCCCGCTTGACCTTAGTGCAGACGATCCGCATCGTCAAGGAGGAGCACGATCGTGCCTTCGAGCAGATCGACCTCCTGAAGTCGAAGCGGATCGTACTCCAATCCGAGGTCGAGCAGGCGGCGGCGGAGCTCGAGCGGACACGCCAGGAGGCCGTTGGAGTCCAGGAGGAGCTCTCAGCGGCCCAAGATCGGAATGAGCGGCTTTGAAAGAGCCTGGACCAGATGGGGCAGGCTGCCGAGGCCGCCGAGAGGGAACGAGACGGTAAGGGTGGACCCCTTTTGACTTTGCTTTGTCGTTCAGAGTTGTTTTGCTGACGGTCTTGAGCGCAGGCCTGGCAGGTGAAGTTCAAACACTGAGGTCGGCGGGTTTGAGTCTTCTGAAGAAGTTATACTCTGGCGTGCCAGAGGATTCTGTCCCGACGGGGATCCTCACGCATGCCCTGCATCAGCTTCTGGGGGTCGTCGCCGACGTCGTCATGAGGGCGCTGAAAGACGGGTCCGCGATAGCCATGGCCCTGGCCCGCTCCCATTATCTGGACGCTGACTTCGGCAGGGTCGTCGAGGGCTTCGCATCCGGCTACTCGGATGAGCAGTTGGACGCGCTCTCGGTGGAGATGCAGGAGCTTGGGGCGAAGGCCGTCGCTGATTTCAGAACGGAGGACTTCTTGCTCGAGCGGTTTGGCTCGTTCCCCTATGTATAGAGTTCGGTTTGTAAAAAGTTGTCTCGTGTGATGAAAGATATCTATTGAGAAATCATCATTGCACGAATGAATTCGAGTTTCCGACCCCTCTTCGCTTGTTGCGACTGTTTTTCGCCCTTCGCTGGGCATCAATCAAACGAACGGGTCGAGCGTAGCTCATAGGGTCGGGTGTCGGGCCCGATATAGCCGTAGAGCGTCATCGGCTCCTGATCGTAGGTAGTATAGCCGCGAGGAGGCTTCGAACGAAAAATGCGCGCGAAGTTTATCGCGTTCGAGGATCACCCGCGAGCTCGGCGCGGGCCGAGGATCCGACCCCGAAGAAACAAAATGGGGATCCGACCCCGAAGAAAAAACGAAGCGCGGACTCAAGTTTCTGACCCCTTTCATGCATGGCTGTTTTTCGCGTCTCATTGGGCGTCAATCAAACGAACGGGTCGAGTATAGCTCGTAGGGTCGAGTGTCGGGTCCGATACAGCCATAGAGCGTCATCGGCTCCCGATCGTTGATAGTGTAGCCGCGAGGGGGCTTCGAACGAAAAACGTACGCGAAGTTTATCGCGTTCGGGGATCACCCGCGAGCTCGGCGCGGGCCGGGGATCCGACCCCGAAGAAACAAAACAAAGCGAGTCAGCGAAAAAATGGGACAGCGCAAAAGGCCAACGAGGAGCGGTGCCTTGGCACAAAAAATCAAAAAGGCGGGCGAGGTCGGATGTTTCGACGCTCGAGAGGATGGAGGCAGGTAGCACCCGGGTGCGGGGTGTGGCCGGAACGGCCACGGTTCGCAGCCCAAAAACGATAAACGAGAGTAAGTTGCGAGAACTTAGCTGTTTTTATTAGGTGTAGAACCTTCGGAGGCTCTCGATGTTCCACGCGTTCTCGAGCTCTCGGCCATCCTCGGTTGCTAACTTGTAAGCATCGGGCCTCAAGACACGCTTAATTACAAAGGTTCCCTCCCTGGGGGGCGACAGCTTGTGCTGGTCGGCTTTCGTTTGTACCCTTCTCAGCACCAGATCTCCCACGTTCAGCGCCCGAGCCCTGACACGCCGAGCGTGCAGTCGCTGTAGTTTTTGCTGATACTTGGCGGATCGTAGGAGGACGACTTCGCGCGCCTCTTGCAGCTGGTTGAGAGTGTCTTGTAGCGCGATCTGCGATCTTCCTTCGTCCCGAGAGTCGTAGTCGAGGTCGATCGGCAGCATCGCTTCTGCTCCGAACGTCATGAAGGACTGTGTGAACCCGGTGGTTCTGTTGGGGGTCATTCGCAGACCCCAGAGGACTGACGGGAGTTCGCTCACCCATCATCCGACCGCCTGCCTGACGGAGTCGTAAATCCGTGGTTTTAGCCCTTGGAGTATCATTCCGTTGGCCCGCTCGACCTGCCCATTCGTCCTTGGGTGCCCACAGAGGCGAAGTCCAGGCGAATGTGGTACTCGCCATAGAATTCTCGGAACTATCGGCCGGTGAATTGTGCTCCATTGTCGGTGATGATAGAGTTTGGAACCCCAAACCGACAGATGATGTTGCGGATGAAGTCGACCGCTCGGGTTGAAGTGATGTTGGGCACCGGCTTGGCCTCGATTCATTTGGTGAACTTGTCAACGGCGACAAAAAGATGGGTGAAGCCACTGGGTGCCTTTTTGAATGTTTCGAGGATGTCGAGTCCCCAAACAGCGAAAGGCCAGGCGATCGAGATCGTCTGGAGCTCCTGGGCTGGCAGGTGTGCCTGCCGTGCGTAGAATTGGCAGCCTTGGCAGGTTCGGACGAGCTTTTCGACGTCGGCTACTGCTGTCGGCCAGTAGAAATCTTGGCGGAAGGCCTTGCTGATCAGGGTTCTAGGGCCGGCGTGATGACCGCAGACGCCCGAGTGGATGTCGTCGAGCAGGTGCATGCCTTCCTCCTGAGGGATGCAACGCTGCTGTGATATCCTGGCCCAAGTGAGAAAAAAGGCCCATAGTGGCTAGTATGAGTTTAGTACCACCTTGGAAGTTGAGAAGGATGGAGACCAATTTAAATACCCGACCGTGGAATGTGGAATAACTCGGGTTAATCCTTTTACGCGAAGCGAGGATGAAAGCGTAAGCAGTTATTCTATGAGGTGGGACCCCGCACGGCGTGCGAGTGGGTCTGGAGCCGTATTCCGGGCTTGGGATGTTACAGCTGCAGTATGCCACTCGCGCTTTGTTTGTAGAGCTCGTGGTCCGAGATGACGTAGGCCTTGGCTTGACGTGCGACCCTCCTGGCTTCGTTGACGTCAGCCGAGAGAGTGCCGTCTTGAAGGTGTGCGAAGATATCGCGAGACCAGTCAGGGGCGACGGCCATCACCTCCGCCCTCGGATCTGGGGTCGGCTCACTGCTCGTGCCCTCGGTGGGCGGGTCCTCCTTGATCATGATGGAAGGCTTGGCGAGGACCTCGAGGTAAACGCCGTCGGGGACCGGCTCGCGCTCCGAGCCTAACTTGGCGAGGGTGTCGGCGGCTTCGTTGTCCTGACGTAGAACGTGATGGAGTTCGAGCCCATCGAACTTGTCTTCGAGTTTGCGAACCTCTTGACAGTAGGCCTCCATCTTCTGGTCTCGACAGTTGGAGGTCTTCATGACCTGGTTGACGACCAGCTCGGAATCACACTTGACGTAGAGTCGCTGAACGTCAAGGGTGATGGCCATTCATAGGCCGTGGAGCAAGGCCTCGTACTCGGCCGTGTTGTTGGAGGCGCGAAACTGCAGCTATAGTACGTAGCGAAACTTGTCTCCCCACGAGGAGATTAGGACGACCCCGGCCCCCGCGCCCTTGAGCATGCAGGACCCGTCGAAGTACATCTTCTAGTACTCGATCCTGTCGGGGGTCGGTGGTTCGTGAGCCTCGGTCTATTCGGCGACGAAGTCGGCCAGGGCCTGGGACTTAATGGCTTGCCGAGCGACGAAGGCGACGTTGAGCCCCATGAGCTCCACGGCCCACGTGGCTATGCGCCCGACCGTGTCTTTGTCGCTAACGATCTCTCCAAGTGGGAAGCCGGTGACCACTTGGACAGAGTGTCTCATGAAGTAGTGTCGTAGCTTGCGGCTCGTGATGAGGATGGCGTCGATCAGCTTCTCCACCTGGGTGTACCAAGTCTTGGCGTCGGCTAGCACTTCGCTGATGAAGTAGACAGGCCGCTGAATAGGTAGAGCTCGACCCTCCTCGCTCCGTTCGACGACGAGGATGGTGCCGATGACTTTCGAAGTCGTCGCAATATAGAGGAGAAGGGGCTCTCTTAGGATCGGGGATGTGTGGATCGGCGGCGACGAGAGCAGGGTCTTAAGCCGTTCGAAGGCTTCTTGGGCCTCGGTGGTCCAGGTGAACCGCTCTGCTTTCTGTAGCAGTTGATAGAAAGGCATCGCTTTCTCCCTGAGCCTCGAGATGAAGCGACTAAGGGCTGCCAAGCACCTAGTCAGCCTCTGGACACCCTTGACGTTGCTGATGGGCCCGACGTTGAGGATAGCGGAGATTTTCTCGAGGTTCGCTTCAATCCCCCGCTCGAAGATGATGAAGCCGAGCAATTTGCCCGAGGGCACCCCAAAAATCCATTTCTCGGGGTTCAGCTTGATTCGATAGCGCCGGAGGTTCGTGAATGTTTTCTCCAGATCTTGGACGAGGTCAGAGGCCCGCCAAGTCTTAATGACGATGTCGTCGACGTAGACCTCCAGATTCTGACCCAACTGGTCGTGAAAACACATCTGCATGCAGCGTTGGTACGTAGCGCCAGCATTCTTGAGCCCGAACGGCATCGTGACGTAGCAGAAGGATCCAAAGGGTGTGATGAAGGACGTGGCCAACCGGTCGGACTCGCGCATGGAAATCTGGTGATATCGAGAGTACGCGTCGAGGAACCTGAGGGTTTTGCACCCGGCGGTGGAGTCCACCACTTGATTGATGCGCGGGAGAGAGAAGGAGTCCTTTAGGCAGGCCTTGTTGAGACTCGTGTAGTCAACGCACATCCTCTATTGCCCAGTTTTCTTTTTGACCATTACAGGGTTGGCCAGCCACTCAGGGTGGTAGCCTCTTGAATAAACTTGGCGTCTAAGAGCTTCGTCAATTCTTCCCCGATGGCCTGACGCCTCTCGTCGTCGAAACGCCGGAGTCGTTGCTTGACGGGTCGAGAGCCCGCAATGATGTCGAGTGAGTGCTCGGCGACTTCTCTCGGGATGCCGGGCATGTCCGTGGGTGCCTAGGCGAAAACGTCCCGATTTCGGATCAGGTTGTCGACGAGCGCGCTTTTCTATTCGCAGGAGAGCGCGGTTCCGACTTTAGCCTTCTTGGAGGGGTCGGCGGTGTCGAGCGCCACCTCCTTGGAGGCGTCAATGGGTTTGAAGGAGATGGAAGACGAGGCCTTAGGGTCGAGCATCGGGGCCGACCCCTTGGTCTTGCGGATCTTGTCCAGCTGGGCCGAGCCAGAACGGGCGGCGGCCAGCTCAAAGTTTTCCTACTCGCACGCGGGGGCGTGCTGGAAGCGCGACGAGACCGTGATGGCGCCCTTGGGCCCGGGCATCTTCAGCTTGAGGTAGACGTAGTTGGGAATGGCCATGAACTTCACGTAGCATGGCCGGCCCAGAATGGCGTGGTAGGCTCTGGTGAAGTCGACCACCTCGAAGGTGAGCGATTCGGTCCAAAAGTTGCTCCGGTCACCGAATGTGACGGGGAGCGTGATCTGCCCGAGGGGCGTTGCGTAGCCCCTAGGGTTGACCCTGTGGAATGGAGCATGGCTCGGGCAGAGGTTGGCCTCAGTCAGCTTCATTGCCCTGAAGGCATCAACGTAGAGGATGTTGAGGGCGCTCCCTCCATCCATGAAGACCTTTGTTAGGCGTACGGAGCCGACGATGGGGTCGACCACCGGCGAGAGGCGCCCGGGTTGTGAAATGTGGTCGGGGTGGTCGGCCTGGTCGAAGGTGATCGGGGCCTCGGACCACTTGAGGTAGCGGGGGACCGCAGGGTCGGTCACATTGACCTCCCGCTAGGTCCTCCTCTGTCGACGGCGTGACTCATAGTAGGCTGCGGGGCCGTCGAAGATCATGAGGCAGTCTTCGCCCCCTTTGGCTCGAGCGTCGGCCTTAGGGGTCGAGGAGTCGGGTTAGAACCCGTCCTTAAAGAACCTTCTTGCCAGTGGCAATTCCGGAGGGTGTGCTTGACCGGCACGGAGTGGTTGGGGCGAGGTCGATCAAGCATCTTCTCGAAGTGACCATCGTGATAGGCTGGCTTCTTGGTTGGGGGTCGGGCCGGCCGGTCGGCAGCGGCCACGATGTCGTCATCGTGGCGTTGGTCCTTCCCCTTCTTGCGGCTCGAACTGCTACCGCCTCGCTCGTTGCGGCGGTTGGCATGCCGATCGGGGGTCGATCGCCCCGATGGTCGGTCCCGAACCTCTCGTCTTTCGCCCGGCTTTGGTCGAAGTTGGCTTGCACGGCCTCCTCCCCGGTGGCGAAGGTTGTGGCGACGTCGAGAAGGTCTCGGGCTGTCCGAGGGTTCCTGCGGCCCAGCTTGTGGACGAGCGTCTTGGACGTCGTCCCGCAGGTGAAGGCGTTGATGACATCGGCGTCGCTGACGTCGGGCAACTCGTTGCGCTTTCGCGAGAAGCGCTGGATGTAGTCTCAAAGCGACTCGCTAGGCCTCTGCTTGCAATTTTTGAGGTCCCAGGAATTACCTGGGCGCGTGTAGGTCCTCTGAAAGTTGCCGATGAAGATGCGGCGCAGATCGCTCCAGTCCTAGATGCAGCCCTCGGGGAGGTGCTCCAGCCATCCTCGCGCCGAGTCGATGAAGAAGAGAGGCAAGTACTGGATAGCGAACAAGTCGTCCGCTCCTCCGGCCCTGCAAGCGAGGCGGTAGTCCTCAAGCCAGTGAGTGGGGTTCGTTTCCCCGTTATACCGGCCTATGGTGGTCGGGGCGCGAAATCTCTGCGGGAACGCGCGCCGGATGAGTGATTCGAACGCTTTGGGTCCGACCCAGTCAGGGCTTGGGCTCCTGGAGTCGAAGGAGCGGCATCGGTAGTAACGGTCCAAGGAGCGCCTCCGCCGAGATTCGGCGCGAAGCTCGCTCTTTGCCTGTCGCCGGGCGTCGATGGTGCCACGGACGTCGCAGTTGGGGCCGAGCCGCGGGTGGACCGACCCCGCGTGGTGCCGAGGGTTTCGTTCCTCGATTCGGCTGTCGTGTGCCATGCTTCACCGATCCTAGGATCGGCGGTTGCTTTCTGTCTTCGACTGCTGGGGCCGGAGCGAGGTAAAAGCGCACGCAGTCGTACACTTCCCTCAGCGCTAGATCCTCGGAAGCGGTGGTCTCGTCGAGGACGCATGCCGCTGCCGCGAGGTTCTCAAGCAGAGTGTCGAAGGTCGGCAGCCCCTCAGCTACGAGCTGCTGGTAAGTAGACCATCCTCGGCCTTGAGCTGCGTCGCTGGGACCGGCTATGGCCTTGCCGTGAGGTTCGAGGCTGCCAGTTTGTCCCTAGAGCGACCGAGCCTGGTCGACGGCGTCCACCGCGGGGCGTGGAGACGGGTTGGCGCCTGGCGTGTTGCCGGGAGTCGCCGGTTCCGCGCCCTTGGGGGCGTGGAGAGTGAAGCACTCCCTCGACAGGTCGTGCCCCAGAACGGCATGGCTCTTCCGGCGGCGCCTTCGTTGGCGACGAAGTTGTGGCTTCCGAAGCGGAAAGCCTGTCCAGAGGCGAAAGTGAGGACTCGCCACGACCGGCCATCTCCGGTGATGGCGACCGTGAAGCCCTCGAAGCAAAGGTGGGAGACTAAAGTTCTCCCATGACGGCAAAAAAGAAAGCCATCGAAAAGGCGAAGCGAGCGCACACCAAGAGAATCCCCCTTCCTGCCGCGCCAATTGTTGATGTTCTGACCACCAGCACAGTACGAAATATGATCATGGGGGTGGTGTGCCTTCATATTCGATGTGGCTTAGTCTACGAAAGGCTCAAAGAGTTTTTACGTAGTTCGGGCCACCTCGAACGGTGTAACACCCTACGTCCAGAGGATGATTTATCTCGGTGAAAGAGTACATGGGGTCGAATTCTTTCTTCAGAAGAGGATCTGGTGCCTAGATCGTGGGTGCTCGATGCACGTGTTCGTGGGGTTGCTTGCGCGTGAACGGGTACGCGCAAGAGCTTTGGGCTTTTTTCCTTATCTTCTGTTCTATCGCTCTCCGAGCCTCCCTTTATATAGGACGGTCTAGAGTAACAAAATGGTGGGCCCTACGCGGTTCTGCTGTCTCGCTGACAGGTGGGTTCTCCACTGACGTCGTCATCATTCGTTACGCCCAGGCGCGGGCGTGGCCCGTCGCGTCGCACGCAGCGGTGGGCACTGTAGCGTCAGCCACAGTGCCGGCAGGTCTTGTCCGCTGACTCTCGCGGCTCGTCTGGTACTGTAGCTTCGGCTGGAGTGTCATCGTGGTGATCCCGTCCCATCCCGTCAGGACGGTTGGCAGTTGGCCACCGGAATAAATACGACATAACGCTGTACCTACCCTCCTGGGGTCGGTCCCCGGGGGTCAGCTTTCGGAGGTCGGCGTCACCGTGCGTCTTAGCGTGGCTGACTTGTCTTTCGTAGATCGTCGCCTCGGGGGTTGGACCGCTCGTTCGTGCGCCGTCGTCTGACCCCAAAACTCCTCGGGGTCTTGGCCCACGTGTACGAGTATGGGTCATCAAGTACCCAGGCTACATGATCTCGACATAAGTGTGACAATCTTAATTTATTATCACCACAATAAAATGATCATGAAATTTTTGCTCTAATTGAGACCACACAAGTATTGAATTAGGTGCAAGAGCAGTAAACCATATAAATGCAGTTCTAGATAATGAAAGAGGAAATATTCTAATTTCAGAATGTCATTAGAGCTAGCCTCACCTAATTATGCAAAATATTGACCTACATGCTCCCATGTGGTCTTGCCATCATCTCCATTAAATTTACAAAATCAGGAACTTTAAACCCATGAGGATATGGGAGTGAATCAAAGTGATAAGGATAAAAATGTTGGTAGGAGCGTGCACCAATCTTAGGTTCTACTCCATAATGCTCCCTCAACATGATAGCCAATTGATCACGTAATTGGTCCATAGTCATATATCTGGTCGTAAGCCGAATAGGTGTTACAATTGGCTTTGGTGATGTGGTAGGAATAGTATGAGGGGCATCGTAACAATTCGGGATCGGTCCATAAGGGATTCCTGATCCTTGATGTGGTGGCGCACTATATGCTACATTGTGAGAGTTGGGTATTTGTGTACTTTGGTGATGTAGAGCCAAAGTATATGTAGCATGTGTTACTTGAGGCGAAGATAATGTTGATGGCTCATATTTAGTACTATTTTGCATAATGAAAGGATTAGCATCACTAGCATCCTTAGGAATCTAAAGGATTAGCATTAGGGTTTCGACCATCATTAGGATTGGTAAACAAATTAGACATATGCAGTGGTGGATGCATATCTTTAACATTACTAGTACTAGGATCGGCAAATGAGGGTTGTTTCTTAATTTGTTCATTACTAACTTTTAAGAGAATAGATCGAACATGACTTTTCAACTGACCCTCAATTAGTTGTTGTGCTCTATTAGCTATAGATGCACTAACGGCCTGATCTACCATATTAGCAACATCGCCATGAGAGAGAGGAAGGGTAGTCATAGGATCATTAACCTCGGTTTTTTCCTAGACGAGAAGCTTTGGTTCTTCGATCTTGATTATGTCTGTCCTTGTCTTCTGAAAGCATGAGGCATAGAGTCATCGTTGTTCTTCGATGTGGGCTTCAAAGGATCTACGATCTTTCTCTCCAAGATCTTCAAATGTTCTCCTTGTCGATCTCGGTGTTGGAGCCCATGGTTGGAGTAGATGAATTTGGTCTTTAGATTGACCTGAACTTTCTTCCCAAGCGGAGTCGACAAAAAGTGTGTTCACGCCCAAATCAGAGCCTCGGGCCAACACACCACGTTCACGTCTGTGTGTGGAAACGACGGCATCACCTAGGCACCGAATGAACTGCAATACCTAGAAAGTCGAGCTCAGGAGGGACCCGTTAGAGCAAGACCCTCTTAGGGTTGATTCAGGCTCGATCAAGCTAGCTGTATCGCCTTGAAACGTCGTCAAGATGAAGGAAGAACATCAAAATAGAGGTTGAGTAAGGAGATTAGAGTTTGCAGAGGTACAAACTATAAAGGTAAATGAGAGGATCAATTCAGTTACCTCCTCAATCTGTCTTAGGCCTCTTTATATAGAGGTGGGGTGGTCTTACCTCGTAGAACCACAGATCTCCTTAATTAAGAAACAAATTAGCTCCGATTTAAAGTAAAAACTACCAAAAATAGACTTCGGTGCCGGATACTTCGGCTCTGGCCGAACATTTTGGTGGCCTAAAATTCGGTTATAGAAAAGGGCCTGTCAGAGCCGGAGTCTCTGGCCTTATCGTAGCTTTTTTTGTTAAGGCCGTGATTTTCTCGTTCAGGCTTCGATTTAAGTGATCTATATATCTGTTTCGATCGTCTTGATGAAGGCTAACTTTTGGAACCTTCAAATCATAGATTTGGCTTCATATTCATGTCTTTTTAAGAACTTTTTTCTTTCTTTAATTGAATTTAGTAAACTCTTCGAAAATATCTTTCGCGTCCTAAAAAACATGTTGGAAAATAATTCTTGCAAAATGATCATTATAGGATAGAATTTAGATATTTTTTACCATTTTTGGTCTATTAAACCGGAACTTTTGATCTTCTTAGTGTGTAATTTTTGAGTGTCAACGGGCACTTATTTTGAGATGGAGGGAGCAGTTTAGTAATTAAAGCATCTAGAAGCTAAATCACATTTTTGAAGCGATTGATTACAAATGGTTGGTGATTCAACGTGACGTTAGGCCGTCCAAGTCCAAAATCATGACTCCGCCTTCAACACCCAACTTGGCAACTTCGGAAGCGCGAGCGCTCGAGTCGAACACGCCACCTGACCCAGCCTCTGAAGCAAGCCTGAGCCCGGCCCTGGTCCTCACGTGATCACGCCTGCGCTGTCCACGGCGAGCATCGGACAGCTGTCTAAAATGTCAACGGACTCCCTCTATTCTAAATATACTTATTTCCATATTTGGTCAAAATTAAATTCCATCAATTAAAATAATAATATCTAGAAATTTAAATAATTTCTAATATAAAAAATTATATATTATGAAAGTATGTTTTTTAAAAAAAATCTAGTTACAAGCTTTATATATGATAAAACATGGTTAATTTTAGAATGTTTTTGTTGGAATGACGAGGGATGAGACGCCGTCTTTCAGAGGTAACATCCTTTTAATGTATTTGTGTTTATTATTAATAGGAATAGGGATATCCTGTGAGAAATATTTCTTTCATATTTAGTGATATATACTAATTTTTAAAATAATCTCTACTCCTTAAAAGCACAGTTTTTTAATATACACACGGTAAAATATCTTCAATAAAGATAGGTTAGATATATGCACACAGAAAATATACCTAACGTTATCTCTTTTTACAAATTTAATGGATAAAATATCCTCACAGAGACCCCTTATAAATGTAACAGATGAGCTCTTTCGAATCTCTCAGATCTCCGACCCACAGGGATCATTGTTAGTTAACAAAACACAAACACAACTATCCGGAATAAATATATGAGATCTAAGGAAAGTTGTTGGAAAACAAAACAAACTCTTTTTATTATAAATATATTATTTTTAAGTTAATATTTTTTTTAAACCATAGCATTAGCACGAACATTAGGACTAGTAAGCTAAATATCACTATTTTTACTTAATGAATTTAACTAGTAAAGATGGACTGCTTCATAGCACTGAATTTTGAACAAGGATTCATCGGTATATTGAAGAAATATTCCTTACAGCTCGTTTAGTTATTTTGGGGTTAGAAGGGATTAAAGTGGAACGAAGTAGATTAAATACTCACGCAGAGAGCAATGGATTAATTTCCTTCCAATCTCTCTTTAATCAAGTGGATTAAAGAATAGTCGAGCCTTTAGAGGGACGAAATCCCACTCTAAAAATTAGTAAGATGAAGTCATCACCTTTACTAATTGATGTGTATATAATATCTTCTCGTGAGGACTTCCATAGCAGGATTTGAACTGCGGAATAGCACCAACTTGTAATGGCTGCCACGACTTTATACGAACTCAATTTGGAGTGCAAGTACTTACTGGAAAGCTCCTCACATCTACTTTCCAATGGATTCATTCCCACCTTTATATGACATTGGTCTCAGTGTCAATTATTATTTTAATACAGAAAATGCTGCATCACTTCAATTTGGGCTGTTGGTCCGTGTATCAAGTTAAGCTTATTAAAGGCACGTCCTAGAGTTTGAAGATGGCTCCAGCGCTCCTTGGTTGTCCTCTACACTATTTAAAGGCCTCAACCGTCGCCAAAAACACTTGGATTTTCTTTTCTTATAGTTTAGGTTTTGTGCAAGTTTGCCATTTTGTTCTTACTTGTTTTTCGATTGCTTGCAGGAATTGAATCTTATGTTCATGTTGATTTTGCTGTTTCGGGGATGTAAATAATTATTTGAAGTTTGTTCTACGATTGCTAAGGCGCGCACTACCTGTTCATTTCTAATCAAATAATAAGGATCGACTCCATGAAATCGATAATTACCCTCTCATTGAAAGATCGGACACCTCAGAACATATCACTAATCAAGCTCATTAGTAAAAAATTGTGGTATTTAGTATATTATTTAGAAAAATAGTATATACTACTAAATATTGAGGGAGTATTTCTCAAAGGATATCCTTGTCCTTTTTAATACTGAAACCAATACATTAAGGTGCTGTTTGGGAATGAGGAAATGGAGGGTAGGATTGGAATTAGAAAATGGAAGGAAAAATCTCAGCCTTTCATTCATCCATCTTTTTAAATTTCAACCATTCATCTATTTCTCAATGCCAAACCCAACTAACATTTTCCACTTACCAAACGCCACCCAAGGCCTTGTTCGGTTACAAGGGAATGGCTGGGAATAAATCTAGGGACAATTGCATCAGTGACCCAAGTTAACAAGCTAATTGTATATTTGACTCTAGTTTTTAGGGTTTGCACATTTGACCCTAGTTTTTCAAAATGAAGTTACTATTTGACCCTGATTTCTAACACCGTTAGCAGCGAGATTTATTAATAATTTAAAAATTGGAAAAATCAATAGATAATGAAGACCATAGGAAAAGGGTAGAACTACTCTTGCTGTTGAAATTTAAAAAATTATAGTATATTCAAAATGTTGTTAAAACATTCAAATTTTTACTTGAATTACATTCAAAATACATTTAATTATTGATGAATTTTTCTATATGCTGCTAGATTTTTTTCTACAAAACAGATCAATCATGCAAAATAAATGAAGAAATAGGGTCAATAATAGAAAGGCAAATATGTCTATTTACATAAGACTTAACAGCGTTAAGTGGAGATAACGGAGTAGGGTCAATCTTATTGTTCGTTTTAAAAAATCAGGGTCAAATGTGCAAACCCTAAAAAACAAAGGCCAAACATACAATTAGCTTCTCAACTTGGGTCAATTACGCAATTGGCCCATGGATCTATTACTCTTATCTGGATTTAATTCCTCTCATTCCACTGCAGTCCCCTCCTCTTCCCTCCTAAACTGAACAAGCTCCAAAAAAAAGAGGTATCCTTGAACGTCCCATCACTTCTCATCCCTCCCACTAAAAAGGACCCTAATAGTTTAGCGACTTAAGTACATTTTATATATGTTCTGTTCTTTCTTTTTCTTATTATCTATCCATATTCTAATATTCACTTGATTTTTTTCGTGTGCTTCATTGAACACCTATGTTCAGATGGATGACGCACAATGTGTGCACACAGAGATCATGGATCTGGCTGGATAACTGTCGACGATCACTACAAGAAAAATATTTTTTAGCACCAAAGTATTTAGTCACTATATATGTAATAAGAGTCATTATAACTATTTTGTCATTAAAAATCTTAGTCACATTTTGATCACTAAAACCTTCTCGCTATATGTATATAGTAACCAACAATTGAACTTATTGGTCACTAAAACTAAACAGCAACTAGAAAACCTTTGGTAACTAAATGAATTTATCAACCAATGAGCATATACTTTAGTAACTAAAAATATTTGTCTACAATAAAAATTAAATTTTAATCACTATTTATCAATTTTTAATGACCAAATTAAATTACTTGGTGACTAAAGATCCATTTTTTTGCAGTGGATGCTGATCCGTGGGGTTCTAGAGAGCTCTGATGGTGATGGGTATGGCGCCTCAAAAATCAACACAACGGCTTTAACAAGAGGATTGGTTTGGAGTGGGCCCGGGTCTCTCCCTGATCTGAGAGAACTCCCTCCTCCATTAGACACCTGTCAATTCTAATCTCAAAGCAGAACTTCTGTCAGGCCTCCACTAATCCACGCCTAATAATGTCGTTTCTCTGTTACGGCATGTCTTCCGTTAGCAGTAGGAAATCACGAACAATGGCAAGAGATTCGTCTTCCGTTAGCCGTATGAGATTCGCTTCGTCGCTACGCTTCGACTTCGCGTGATGCCGTATGAGATCCTGTGAAGCGGCAACTTCGTCGCTTCACTTCTGTTGTGTTCGACATTCTCAGTGAGGTTCTTGATTATGTAGCACTCAATTGTCCAAGATGTCGATCAAAGTTCTCATCCCAATATTGAGATAGCCAATGAGAATTTTAGCTTCGAGGGTGGTAAATCCGAAGGAGTTGCAACAACAAATTCAGAGGTAAATGGAGTATTTTTGTTTGAAGAAGTAATGTTACTAGGTGTTGACAACCAAAATTGCAATCTGAAGAAGTTTCGGTTTAACAAACCGAAAGTTTTGGTTTCAGCAGCCTCACTGTAGTAAAATTAGCTAAGTTCTCATTGGAGTGTCCGGCATGCATGTAACCAGAGTATCCGGCAAGCCTTCTCTGAAACCTAGGTTTCGGCTATCGGAGTATCCGGCCATTTGCCAGAGGTAAAAACTAAAGTTCCGGTTTTGGTTAAACAGGGTCACCTGAAGCAAAATTATCTACCTCAATGCTAACTTTAATTATTTCACAAGATTGGTGTTTAGACATGTTTTTAAGTTACAAATGGGCATATTGACTAATTTTCATAGAAGAAACAAAGAAGTGATTAGAAACGGGAGAAGATGAAGCCTAATTCATGATTTGAAGGTTCCAAGATGTAGCCCTCGTTGAGAGGATCAAAACAGATATATGGATGACCTGATTTGAAGCCTAGACGACGGAGTTACGAGGATTTTAAGATGCATGCAGGTTGCCCCGAGAAAACCGAAAGTTCTGATTTTGCATTTTGGAAGTTCTGGTTTTGCATGTTTTTAGGAAAATGTTTCAAATTTGATTTATTACCAATTTGTTGGAGTCACTGGCTCTCCACGGGACAGACCACCCTACCTCTATATAAAGAGAGGCTCACGGCTGATTGAGGACACCTCAATCGTCATTCAACAATTTCTTTACATGTTTTATATTTCCAAACTCTAGCCCCTCTCTCAACACCATTTCTCTTCTTCTCCCATCCCGGCGGCAGTGAAGACGGTCTAGCTGGCCTGACCGAGCCTAGACCAACCCTAGGAAGCTCTTGTCCGCACTGGGTTCCTCTCGGATTCGAGTTTTCAGGTGCTGCTATAATTCTGCCAAAACCAGAACTTTTGGTTTTCGCGATCTCTCCGTTTTGCTTTTGCACATGGACATGCACGCGTGTGTTGGTCCAATCCAAGCGAACACTAGGTAAAGTAGTATCGCAGGTGGATAATCCGTTAGTATATTGTAGAGTTTGTAGTCCATTAGTACTATGCTGCACTAGTTAACAAAATTTGGTTGATCTGATTTAAACCTTTTCGTAGGTTAATCATCAAACTGCTTCTAATGACTTGTTCCAAAGGTTGGCATGACCTTCAGTTCAGAGGATGATGCCTAGAACCTCTAATGCATATGCCAAAAAAATTGGGTTCAGTGTTAAGAAGTGCCATTCTAAATATTGAGTTGATACCATATTATCTTCCAAGTACGACTTTCTTTGTTTTAAAAAAAAAAGTACTACTTTTCTTTGCAGCAATGAAGGTCATAAGAATACTAGTCAGTCAAATCCACCAAAAAGAGAGCATGCTTCAACAAGGTCATGTTGTAATGCTCGTGTTCAATTTTTATTTCTCAACAAGGTGTTTGGACAGTGCAGAAAGTCATACTTGCTCATAATCATGTCAAGACATATATGCTTAGATCACAACAGCGTAAGTCAATTGCTGATGAGCGTATCATTAGCAAGATGAGAGAAGCAGGAGTTAAACCAGATGAGATATATGACTTTTTTTTCAGCACTGGTCTGGCGGTGCGGATAATGTGCAGTTCTTGAAAATGGATTGCAGTAACTTCATCAGTCATGAGCGCAATACGTACATGGAACCACAGGATGCACAAACCCTACTGGAATACTTGAAGAATAAACAAGTTGAAGACCCTTCTTTCTTTTATTCAGTGCAAATTGATAAAGAGACTCATAAAATATGTAATTTCTTCTGAGCAGATGGTCAGGTGATAGCAGATTATGCTTGTTTTGGGGATTACATATGTTTTGACACTGCATTTCAAACAAATAAGTCTGAAATGCTATTTGCTCCGATTCTTGGAACAAATCATCACAAGCAAACTGTTTTATTTGGAGTGACAGTCTTATTTAACGAAAGTACTCACTCATTTGTCTTTCTGTTTGAGACCTTTTTGAAGGCAATGTCAGTGTGCTGCCATGGAAAATGCAATTAAGATTATGTTACCGAACTCAAGCCACTGTCTGCCTGTGGCATATATACCAGAATGCAGCTAAATATCTCAGTCATGTGCCAATAATCTTTATTTTCTAAAGGAATTTAAAAGTTGCATATATGAAGAGAGATCAGGAACACATTTTAACATGAAGTGGCAAGACTTAGTGACAACTTACAACCTTCAAAATAATATTTGGATGGAAAATTTATATGCACTGTGTGAGAAATGGGCCACTGTGTACCGCCATGATACATTTTGTGCAGACATGACATCCACTCAAAGGTCTGAAGGCATGAATAATGTTTTCAAGAAAACATTTCGTAGAAAACTTTCCATTTCGGAACTCCTGGTAGAATATGACAAATGTGCCGCACACCTTCGTGCAAATGAGTTAATTGAAGACTTCAGATCACGAAACTAGAACCGGTTCTTTGGTTTAAAAACTTGCCAATATTGAAGACTGCTACTGAATCATACACAAGAAATTTGTATAGTATTTTTGAGGAAGAATTTAGAAATCAGTGTGTTTTGTCATGCACATTGCAAAACCACAATGGAACAACAAGCATATACAAAATAATGTTAGATCGAAGCGAGGATGAAGCTATTGTTATCTTTAGTTCAGATGATATGCAGGTGCTATGTTCATGCAAGAAATATGATTCTTTCGGTACGTGCATCAGACAGAGAACTTTCTAAATCTAATTCAATTTATTTTTATTCCTTAGTTTTTAAACTATGCATGTATGCTATGTAAGCATGTCCTACGAGTCTTCAACCACAACGACATCATCACTTTGCCTCCAAAATTCATATCTAGCTGATGGAAAGAGTATGCAAAAAGAAGAAATTTCTCTTGTGATAAACACAAGTCAGACAGCTTATCATCTAAGAGTGCACTTCTCTCCCGAAAAATTATATCAGTTGCATTGAAATGTGCGGTTTCAAAAGAGGATCTTCAGCTTTTGGAGGATGGATTTTGATAAGTTGACTCTAGAAGTAGATAATTTACTGAGCATGGTAAACTTGAATGTTAATGGGATCCACAATATTTTATGGAGTGTACGAAAGAAGTTGCAGAAACACGCATATCATTCAGAGTGCCGCCACAAAAAAGAGGTCCAACACTGAAAAGAAAGAAAAATGTACTGAATGGAGGAAAGGGAAATGCCACTAAAAATACAAGAAAAAAAGGTATGCATATTTACTAGCTATAAATATCTCATTTTTTCTGCCAATTCATTTTCTTCTCTTGTATACATCAGAGAGTCCAGATGCATCAGACAAATTTTCTGTCAGTGTTGGGATAATGATCTGCAAGGCATAGATAGAATGCATTAGTTTCAGGATTAAAGATTAATCACGAAATTAACTAAGAGATAATGCATAACAGAATGAGCCAGCATGCAGAGGTGGAGCTGAGTCTCCAGTGGGGCTGGAGCCAAGTCTCCATGCAAGGTCGTGATCTGTGGCACCCAACAGATTTTCTGGTTGTGGCCCCAACTTGACCAATGCATATAAGAAGGGGTGAGGGCTGCCAGAAGAGACACTCACGAGTTCAGGCACCATCCTCCTGCCCACAAACCCTAAGTCAAATCCTAAGCATTGGATCAAGTTGAAGGCCATCAACCAATCCAGTGCACCAAGAGGGCGTCACTAGACAAGACAAGCGAAGAGAACAGAAGAGGAGCCCGATCCAGTGCACGACATCAGAGATCCACTCGTCATCAAGTGCAATGGATGAGTTCATCACATCAAGACACGGCCAGTCAACTTTATTCCGCACTCATATGATCTGTGTTCATGTTTTAGGCTAACGATCCTAAGGTTTAAGCCCTAATTATCTTACAGTCGGAACTTCACAGCCCAGTGTACATGAACCAAAACTTAATGTTCTCAATTATTCCATGGGTTAACACCTCTTTGTCGGATTATATATATGTTTGGTCCAGGAACAATTCAACTCAAATGCAGTTGATTGTTGCTACGGTGATGACAAACAATATGATGCCGTTTGGAGATAATGCCTTGATGTTTTGTTCCACCAGTAAGCTGAAGGAGTGCCTCCTTCTCGATGCTTACTAAACTTTGATGAATGAACTAGAATATGTGGTGACATTCATGCACTTTGTGCTAAATATTAGTCACTGGTGAATGCACAAATGCTCCCAAAATATTTGTGTGTAGCTTTATTTTTTTTATAGCATACAAGTATTCGACACTGGTAACAGTATTCTGAACCCTCAGAATTCTGAAAACTCAGTATTCTGAAAACTCTGGTAAAGTTTCAAAACCATATGTAGAACAATTTGGTATTGTAAATCGTGAGATTGCAAAACAACTAAACAACTCTCTCTCATACGTATGACTGGGCCTTCACATTACCATGGAGGTCCCCGTATGGCTCTTGCGTTCCGCACGATCTCATGCGGTTGTTCGCAATCGCCGGCCACTGACAAATGACGTGCGGCCCTAATGGAGAAATGGCATCACTAGATGTAGATTAGTGGCCTAACGGAAATTCTGCTTTGAGATTAAAATTAACAAGTGTCTAATGGAGGAGGGAGGTCTCTCAGATCAACAAGAGACCCGGTCTCTCACAATTCGCTTTCCGGACCCCGGGTGGTGAAAAGTTGGGAGCTGTTGGAGAATATCTTTAGATTTGTCTCTAATAATTTAAGTTGGTGCGAGCTTTTTCTTTTGACAAGCTTTTACAGATGCTATTAGAGGATAAAAATAGCACTATACAAGGTATCTGGATGACCTCTTCATTTTAGCAATTATATCCCCGTATAATCCGATGCCCACATCTTGCACTACTCCCTCCGGTACCGTAATTGTGACGTTTTGGACAAGGCTTGATTTAAATATTGAAAATATAAATTACTCCCTCCAGTTTTATATTATTTACATCATTAACTTCTAACATCAATTTTGACCATTCATTTTCTTCAAAAAAATTGTTCTAATGTCTAAAATTATTAATCATGATTTAAATTTCGCTAATGATAAATCTAATAATAACAAAATTTTACACATTTGAATAAAATTTTTTAATAAGAAAAATGGTCAAAGTTGATATTAGATATCAACAATGTCAATATTTTAAAACCAGAGGTAGTACAAAGCTTTAAAATTGTTAAGTTTAAAAATGTGAAAATTATATAAATAGATTTGTCTTTAAAAAGTTCTTTCATAAAATATAAATACATCACTTTTAAATAAAAATTACAGAAAAAATATACAACTCCTTAGTCAAAGTTACATCTTAATACTGTATGGTTGTTCAAAATGTTAAGAAATATGAAATCTGATGGATTAGTTTTACCTATCCTGACTGATGCACCCGCAGATCTGCTGCAATTGCGCCAGGGCGCCCCTGTTGTGTCGCCGATTGGAGATACTCCGCCACCCGTCTGCTTGCCTCATCAAACCCTGCCCGGCCAACAGGGTGCCACCGCTTCTACGCCGGTGACGACCCATACATCGTATCTGTACCACTGCCGGAGGAAGGCCAGATGCGACGCTCAGGCCATTCTCCACCTGCCAACGCCCAGATCCATCCTACTGATGAGTCCCCATCCCCATTTTCACTAGCAAAGCGAGATTAGGTTACCCTGATGCAGCGGCACCAAGGTTAGTGAAAAAAATTTGCACTAAAAAAGCTTCTTATAGCGCATTTTCAATATGTAGAACTACTCAGTTTTAAAATGGGATTCACTATGATTTGATGTGGTATGCAACAACCTCCAATGTTTAGAAGCAACAATTGCTTTTAGATTCAGCCTTATCAGATAAAACATTATTTATTCTCAAATATGGCTGCTCTTAGAACCTAGTCCTATGCTAAGGACCTGCTCATTCTTAGTTCCAATTTCACAATGTTTAAAATCTAGTTCCAACTACTTTTTTATTGCTTAGAACTAAGTATATATACCTACATATTGAAGAAGCCTTACACACATTGAAAATGCCTTAGAGTTGCTTTCAAATTGAGCGTAAGTGCTATAGTGGCAACCCCAAGTGGGGCGCAGGTCTCTAAAGGCATCTTCAGCGTGTGTTTTTGGAGGGTGCTAGCACGAGAAAGAAAGTATCGGAAGAGGTGCTATACATTGAAAGGCGGGTGCTAGATAGTAACTTCTAGTTATAGGAGCTCCACAAAGCACCTAGTGCTATGCAACAAACATGTGGGAAGAAAAAAGAAAGAATAAAAAATAGATAAACAACTGTCAGGGGCCGCTGAGTAATTTGGGCATCAAGCTTTGTAACTCTGACCCGACGCTATATAAGATCGCATCATAGACCCTAGATTGATATACACATTGGTCGGGCATCGCCTTACTCGTCCGATCCTTGGATCGGGCACCGCCTTTGGACGACCAACCCCTAGTACGAGCAAAGATTTTTGATACTGTGCAGCAAGCAAGGTCTGCTAGACAGTGAAGAAAAAAGGTGACTTTGTCTCGCCCACACCTGACAAAGGACAGAGATGAAGACGATGAAACAATGACATGGCACTT
This sequence comes from Zoysia matrella, assembly GCA_001602295.1. NCBI lineage: Eukaryota > Viridiplantae > Streptophyta > Magnoliopsida > Poales > Poaceae > Zoysia > Zoysia matrella. The sequence goes on from BCLG01000075.1 coordinate 47,971, forward strand.
AGAAGTTGTTAGGCATAACAAATCCAAATGCTTGCGGTCCCAACCGTTAGGGGCCGCTTGGTTATTTGGGCACCAAGCCTTGTAACCCCGGTCTAACTCTATATAAGGTCGTGCTGGGGACCCTTGATCGAGATATGCATTGGTCAAGATAGCACACACAAGCACCATGATCAACTGGACCAAATCACATTCAACATCCCTCAAAAGACCTAGAGTTCTTGCTCAAGCAAGAACCCTAGTTTCATTATAACCCTCTTCGATCAAACTCTACAATCTACTCATCCTCACTCTTGGACGTAAGGTATTACGCCTCTGCAATAGTCCGAACTATGCTAAAATCTTTTGAGTCTTTCCTAGACTAAGCCATCTTAATGAGAAGTACGAATAAACCTCTCTTCGATACATAAATTTTACTGTCCAGCGATACGAAACACTGACAGTTGGATTGGAATGCGAACCTGCGAGTAATTCTTGTTGCTGATGCTAGTTGTAGTGCTCCATTCAGCAGATTCCAAATCGTCCACTTCAGCTCCAAAATTTCTTGGATGATTGGTGTTCCTTTCATTTCTAAATCATTGTCATTATTAATTTCTAACTTCAACTTTGATTATTTATTTTCTTCAAAATAGTTTGAAGAATATTATTTTAGTACTCCCTAAGTACGGTTCGACAAAATGGTACCCACATATTGTGAACTTCTCCAAAACGATACTCATTTCACGTACTCATCTCTATAATAGTAGTATTCAGAGGGATTTAAACTCATTTTCAGTTTCATTTTGAATTTTATTGTGAGGCCAATGAATTAAAGCTCAACTCCCATAGTTTGTAGGCTGCGTACCGTGAGAATTAGTCCCACCTTACTTAGTTCAAATATACATAGACCAACTTAAATAGTTAAGGACTTAAAAGTATAGTAACTTTAGATTATTTTTTTTTCGTGAAACGAGAAAGACAACCTAAGCGGGTTGTTATATAAATGTGATCCACGCAATATATGCGTAGGCATGAGCCATGTTTGGCTTAAGCTGTTACATTTATCTTCCCATATATTAAACTGCCCCTCGGTTTTTTTACTAGATTCAATCGAACGAACTTTGTTCCATTTCTTTGAGTCGTCTGTTAGGATCTACATGGCGGCAGCTGTCCATCGCCCCAACCATGGCGACAATAAACCTATGGGCTTGATCACCCTGCGTAGGAAAAAAACGGACGTGTGGTCAATTTCGCCTAGCAGCGCCGTCGCCAGAAAACGAATCAATTTGATCGTGCGAAGGAAAGAAAAGGGTTAGGGCTAAATCGAAATGCTACTGAAAATGAGTTTAAATTCCTCTAAATATTATTATAGTAATGAGTACACTATATGAGTATCGATTCAGAGAGTATACGAATCAATTTGTCGAACCACACTTAGGGAGTATTATTAAAATAGCAAAAAAAGAAAACTCCCTTAGACACTGCCCTAGCTTCCACAATTGTAGACGCTGCCCTTTCACACAAGTACCCGGGGGAATCAGCTCCAAGTGCAATTTTCTAGGAGATGCAAGAACAAAAGTTTGCGAGTTAAAAAGAACGAAACCGGAACCACTAATCCAAAATCGCACGCTGATGCAATAATTAACTGAGTTCACATAAGCAGCATTATACAGAGCATATGACTACAGCTTATTATTCCCGCATCCAAAGAGGAGGTCATGCTTGCGCATGCCCAATCAGGTTCGTACATGCTTTGTCCATTGCAACGCACCTCTATAACCACAGCTATAGCTATCAGGGCACATTACTCGAACGGAATCGAACCTCCAGAAGTGAGTCGGTACATTATACATATGTTTAAATAAGAAAGGTGTGTCCCGTTTCCATCGGGAAATGATCATCCTGAACAGGCAAGAACTTTTTCCTGCCTGGATGCAAATACATGTTGAAGCAAGCTCCGGTATGTAAAGCTCGAAGGTGAGGTAAAAGCGCAAAAGATCTGTACAGCTTCAGCTTCTGAAATGTTGTTGCAGATAATTAATCAAGTCAGGAATGAGGAGCAGCATGAACATGACACCGAGGATGGCCTAGGATGCCTCTCTCTCGGTGATTCTTTCACCAGGGGGTGTTTGTGGGGAATCTGAATGTGAGGGTACATGTGCCAGCATTCGTCGAGTAGTTGGGGCCTCACTAGTCGGTGATGAAGCATGGCCATAGATGACCTGTTCCATCGGATGATCAAATTTGCAATTTGGGCCAAACTTGCAGATTCCATAGCGAGAATAGAAAGTGCAGATGAGCTCTCCCTGTAAAGCAGGAACAGATGTTTTAAGCAACATTGATCACCTATTATGGTCAGTTTACAATGAACCAAAAAAATCATGTCATTGGCTCCATAGCTTAAGAACTACGGAGTAGATCAACAACAATGTCGTTTAGTCCCAAGAATGTTGGGATCCAATATAAGGTCCAAAGAAAAGTAAAAGAACAAAAAGGATAAAAAAAGGCATGGGAAGAAGTGATAGAACAAAAGGTTATGGTGAAAAAAAATGGTGAAGCTAATAGCCAAAAATCATGGTTCTGCACATGGCTTGCTAGTTCCACGCTCCTATCCATCGATACTGAGACAGTAAATAATGGAACCAGTGACAGGGTAAGAACAAAACACCATGATACTATTGCCCAGGGTTCTGAAAGCATGTGGTTACACTGAAACTAGAAGAGATTAAACTAGAAATAGGGCATGGATATAATTGGAGAAACATCCTGCAGCCATACCAATCTACATCATAGAGGGATTTATAGCCATACGTCTTAGAGTATGAAAAAATGGAGTCCAACTGTCCAAGATAGTCAATCTAACCGATAGACATTCTAGATACATGTAACTTTACAAACTCTTACCGGGCGAAGTGGTAGTCCAATTGAACTCAACGCACAATTGGGAGCAGGAATTGTTCGATCTTTTGGATGATGGAATTTGCATACAGCACCAAACTTACAGTCGCCGGTTTTCATATAAAATTGGCATTCTGGTTGGTCAGGTCTATCTGGAAATACATTCTCCCTTGGCATCGCATAAAGTCCCACAGGAACAGAACCAGCTTGATATGATGAAAACATTCCCTGATCACCCGTGCCAGATGTTTCACTCCGTCGTGAGCCAGTATAGTATTGGGCTCCTCCAGATGTTCGTTGTTGGTCATCAGAGGACGACGAGCCAATCTGAGCCTAAATACATAAAAAAATAACCAGTGAACGATAGCTAACATGGAAGTAATTGATCATCCAAGTACAAACTACAAGCAATTTCTATGTAAATAGTATAAATGTACAACTGCCTTTTCAGTTATGGTTAGGACAAAAGCAATAGAAAATTATAAAAAATGCAGCAACCACAGCCCTATGTTTAAAATAACTTTTAAAAATTTTGAATTGATTACTACCTGTTTGATGCAGGATAAAAATGGAATGTGTAACCTAACACATAACATGATGAAATTTGAACTCATAGTCAAATTAATGTCATCTCAGCAATTAATATCGGCATACCATATAAGAGACACTTAAGTGAGAAGAGATGATGGTGACTGAAGGCTACATTAGGGGCATTAGTATTAGTTACTAGGGTTGATGATGATTAGGTGCCACATCAGTGTTAGAATTAATATGATCTTTCACTCTATCAGAATCAATTGATGACATGGCTGATGTGCATAAGAACTAAAGTGGGTTACTGTGTGAAAAAAAGATGTTTTTCCCCTTAAATCTATAAAATTAAACAATTCCCTTAATTTGCATGACTAACAAAAAGATAACTGGAGGAACTAGCATAAACAAAATACATAGTAGTCATGTATTAATATAGCACACTTATAATATTGTTGATCCTCCTTCGGGTCAACTATGTCCCGAGTCATACTGGAACACTAGTACCAATTGAACCATTTGGCTTATTGACTGCCGATAAGTGCACATTGAATGCAAAAATCTTTTTCCCATGTACATATTATCAAAAACATTTGCGACAAAATTTGCGACCACTAACATTGAATTCTCAATAAACTATGTACAATATAATCATAAAGTAAAATATGCACTTCTCAGATGAAGTTAAAATAGATGAAGTCATGGAGCATACAGCATATGGATTCCACCCTGGAACCGGAACAAGCCCCGGAGGAACAATTACTTGCGCATAACTTGAATGCCCTGACCACCTTGGGCTCGAAATGAAAGAGCCAGATCTAGACAAGGGCCAGCTTGTTACAGCCCCTTGGTAAGGATGGTGGCCAGGAGAGGTTGCAGCCTGTCCAGGTGAATAAACAGAACCACGTAACGCAACCATCGCATTAGACAGTTCTGGATGGTGAAATTTACATGTCATCCCGAACTTGCACTGGCCAGTTCTTATGTAATAAGCACATTCCTTTTCATTCTGCATTAATAAAATTCAAATAAATAGAATTAGTCTTGCAGACTAGTCAAGAGGAACATGACACTATTTGAACTAGCCAAGAGTATCATGAGTAATTGCTGCTGACAATCGAAATTCAGAACAAACCGGCCGAAGCGGGTAGCCCAATGAATTCCACTGTACTCGATTTGCCATTCCAGCCTTTTCTCGAGGGTGGTGAAACTTGCAGGTCGCTCCAAATTTGCATGTGCCAGTCTTTAGATAGTACTGGAAAAGAATAGGGAATGTGATAACAAAAATAATAAAGTAACTCACTGAAGAACAATGATGTAATCATGCATTCCCAAAAACATGGTATGCTAACACAGAGAAAAAGTACCAGACAGTAGATAATAATGGCCGAGACCATTCAAACAAAACAGTCCATAGAACTTTTCAATTACCCAAAATTAACCCATACTTTAATTGTTGTTACTCTGAATAAGAGTCATTCTACTGAAATTTGTTTTATGTATATGTTGGAAGGTGGGTTCCTTCGGAGATTATACTTAAAGGAGGTGGGAGGCCGGGGCGTAGCTCCCAGCGATGGCGAGTTGGAGGCGCCTCCCTGTGCGCGCGCAAGGGAAGAGGGACAGGGTGACCTGGGGAGATTACTCAATCTCTGAATGGATTTTATTTATAGCTTAGCATAGGCTTTTATAGCTTCAAACCCTAACAACTTTGGAACTAACTTTAACTATCCAATCCAATAATCTAGGGATTCGAATTCAAACTAAACAAATGATCCTAAAAAGAAGGAGAGGCGCCGGCTCTCAGCCGCGCCCCCTTATCCAGTTGCGCGCCGCCTTATCCACAGCGGCGTCACTGGTACACCTAGCCCACCATAACATCTCACCCTCCGTCGAAAAATAGCTCGTCCTCTAGCTGAAAGTCAGGGAATGATGTCCGAAACTCCTCCAAGGACTCCCAGGAGGCTTTTGCTTCCGGCAGTCTCTCCCACTGAATGAGGACGTGCCAGACACCACAGCGGAGTTGAGCACGCACCGCACGAACTGGCTTCTGCAGGAGTCTTCTTGGACGTCGGGGTGGTAGTGCTGGAGTAGTTTCCGGCAGTGTTCCATGGAACGGTTTTAGGACGCCCACATGGAACACATCATGGATGCGGGCGCCCTCCGGGAGGCGAAGGCAGTACGCGACGTCGCCCACACGTTCAACCACTTGGAATGGCCCCACGAACCGGGGGCTCAGCTTAGAGCGTGTCTCGGGAACCAGATACTGACCCGGTCGGTGGAGAAGGCAAAGCCACACCCAGTCATTGACCTCAAAAACCAACAGCCTATGTTGGCTGTCATAGGTTCGCTTGGCGTATTCCTGGGCTTGGAGAAAGTGTTCTCGGACCTCCGCAAGGAAGGCGTCGTGGTCTTGAAGTAGTGAGTCGACTGTATCGGTCCGAGTGAAGCCAGCGGTATATGGAAGTAGTGCTGGCGGCGGCCTTCCATAAACCACCTGAAACGGAGTCATACGGAGGGCTGAGTGGTAGGACGTGTTGTAGCAGTACTCCGCCCATGGGAGCCAATCGACCCACGCGCGCGGCCGATCTCCTGTGATGCAACGTAAATACATTGCAATTGTCTTGTTGACAGCTTCGGACTGTCCATCAGTCTGGGGGTGGAAGGCGGTGCTCATGCGGAGTTCAACCCCAGCTCACTTGAACAGATCATGCCACATATTGCTAGTGAAGACCGGGTCTCGATCATTGACAATGGAAGTGGGAAAACCGTGGAGCGTACAATGTCGTTGAAGAAGGCTTGCACCACCGCCGTGGCTGTATAGGGGTGCCCTAGGGTGAACTGGGCGTACTTGGAGAAGCGGTCCACGACGGTCAAGATGACACTTTTGCCATGGACGCGGGGCAGCCCCTCAATGAAGTCAAGTGAGATGTCGGCTCACACTTGGGACGGTACCTCAAGGGGCTGCAGCAGCCCTGTAGGTTGCAGTGCCTCCGTCTTGTTCCGCTGGCACGTGGTGCACGAGCGGACGAACTTCCGTACCTGGGCGCGGTCCCGCTTGAGGAAGAAATCTGCACGTAGCCGCTGCAGTGCCTTCTATATTCCTTCATGACCAGTGGTGTGCGATCTAGAGGACCTCTGGGAGCCATCGAAATGTTGCTGGAATGTACACCCAGGAGCTGTGAAGGACAAGGCGTCCTGGACGCGCCATGGCGCCTCTATCCACCACCACGCTGTCCGGGAACGCCCGGAGCTCCGTGTCTTCCTGCAACTCACGACGGAGGTCGTCGAAGAGTTGGAATGAGGGACCGGACAGAACAGCGAGGTACTCGGCCTGGTCCTCCTCTCGGCGAGAAAGTGCATCTGCCACCGTGTTCAAGCGTCAGGGGCGGAATTTGACTGCAAAATCAAATCCAAAAAGCTTACTGATCCATTGGTGCTGTGGTACTGTCGAGAGGGGCTGATCCAGCATGAACTTCAAAGCGTAGTGGTCCGTGCGAATGACGAACCGGCGCCCCCACAAGTACGGCCGCCAATGACGAACGGCCTGTACCAGATTGATCAATTCGCGTTCATATACCGCGATCTTCAGGTGGCGCGGTGCGAACTGGCGGTTGAAGAAGGATAGCGCGCCCTCCCCTTGGTGCAGGACGGCTCCGAACCCAATGCTCGAGGCATCGCAGTCCTGGATGAACGGCTTCGTGAAATCCGGCAGTTGGAGGACTGGTGCTGCTGCTAGCACCTGTTTAAAGGCGAGGAAAGCCTCTGTGGCTGCTGGGGACCACGTAAAGCCATCCTTTCGAAGCAGCTGGGTGAGAGGGGCTGCAATGGTGCTGAAGTTGTGAATGAATTGACGATAGTATCCTTGCCAAACCGAGAAATCCGCGGAAGCCACGTGTGGACTTAGGCTGTGGCCTGGACACCACCGCCTCCATCTTATCGCCTTCCAATGGCGACGCTTGACTCTGAGATGATGTGGCCAAGGTACGCCACAGTAGCTGTGGCGAAGGAGCACTTGGAGCACTTGATGCGCAACTTGTGCTCGCGCAAGGCGGTGAAAACGGCCCGAATGTGTTGCAGGGGCTCCGACCAGGACGAGCTGTAAATCAGGATGTCATCGAAGAACACCAAGACAAACTTACGGAGGAATGGGCGCAGCACGCCATTCATGAGGCTTTGGAACATCGTCGAAGCATTTGAGGCTGTACGGCATCACCAAGAACTCAAAGTGTCCGTGGTGAGTGCGTGTTGATACCCAAAAATCAGGGCCTCCTTACCGTACCGTTGCTTGTAAAACAAATGTGATTAAACATATGTTGCATAGGCCGATTTCTAGTGATAGGCTTGGTAAATTAGCTTATGCATTGATTGAATATGATTTGGCTTATGAATCGTTTAAATCTATGAAAAGTCAAATTGTTGCTAATTTTATTGTTGAACATCGAATTGATTTAAAGCATGATCTAGATGTTGGTTATGTTACATTTACCTTTTCGAAGTTGTATTTTGATGAATCGGTTTGTAAATAAGGTCAAGGTGTTGGTATAGTGTTAGTTTTCATGATGTACATTTTGAATTCTCAAACCGATTAGAGTATGATTACACAAATAACCAAGCCGAATATGAAGCATTATTATTAGGTTTGAAGATGTTAGAATCCATGTGGGTTAAGCATGTAGAGGCTTTCGACGATTCGTTTTTAGTAGTGCAACAAGTCGCGAAAAAATTTCAATGCTTAGACAGATCGTTTAATGCTATCTTGAACAAATGCCTATGCATCATTAAAAGGATGGATGAGTTCAATATACATCATGTGCCTAAGCTTGAAAACAGTAAAGCTAATGAGTTGACGCAGCAAGCATCAGGTTACAATGTTAGTAGAGGTAAATTTTTAGTCACTAAGAGACCGATGCTTGAGGCGTTAAAACTAGACTATTTGGATACTAACACGTCAAACCGTGATAGTGTCGGATCTCTTGATTGGAGGTCACCCAAAGTTTCATACCTTTGTAGTCCAACCTTAAGTGTGGATAGAAAAGTTCGGTATGTAGCTTTCAAGTATACTTTGATTGATGGTGACTTATACCGCCAAACAGGAGACGATCTGCTCTTGAAATGTTTGGGTGATGATAAGGTCAAAGTGGCTATGGGGGAGCTTCATGAAGACATTTGTGGTACGCATCAATCAGCTCCGAAAATAAAATGGTTGTTAAGAAGGGCCGAGTTCTATTGACCAACCATGATTGTCGATTGCTATCATTGCTAAAAAAGATGCGATGAGTGCCAAATGTTTGACAATATTCAGTTGACACCCACTGTAATGATGAACCCCATTATAAAGCCATGGCTATTTCGAGGATGGGAATTAGACTTTATGGGCAAGTACATCCTCCATATTTGAAGGAGCACCGTTTCGTGTTAGTAGCGACGGATTACTTCACCAAATAGACTGAAGCGGTGACTTAAAAAACATGACACACAAAGAGGTAATTGAGTTCTTTATCGAGCATATTATTCATAAGTTTGATATACCACAAACTTTAACTACCGACCAAGGTACTTCTTTTACGTCCGATCATGTTAAAGAATTTGTCGAATCTTACGAGATTAAGATACTCAATTCATCCCTATATTATGCTCAGGCTAATGGTCAACCGAGTTTAGTAACAAAACATTGATTAAACTCATTAAGAAAAAAATAGAGTACCATCCCAAAAGGTGGCACGAAATCTTATTAGAGACTTTGTGGGCTCATCGGATATCTAGACACGGGGCAACTAAAGTAACACCTTATAAACTTATATATGGGCAAGAGGCAGTTTTACCAGTCGAGGTAAATCTAGAAGCTCTAAGATTAGCTAAACAAAATAACTTATCCACCGATAAGTATAGAAATTTAATGCTAGACAATGTTGATGAAGTCACCGATAAGCGTTTGAATGCCTTAAAAGAAATTTAAAAAGATAAGGCAAGAGTTGCTAGAGCTTACAACAAGAAGGTGAAAGTTAAAACTTTTCAAATGGACGAATGAGTGTGAAAAACTATTCTACCCGTAAGCTTAAGAAGCAATAAGTTCGAAAAATGGTCTCCTAGTTGAGAAGGACCATATAAAGTGATAAAAGTCATTGCCAGGAATGCATACATATTGAAAGATATCTGAGTAGAGTCATTACCTAGGGCTCTTAACGGTCGATACTTTAAAAAGTATCATCCAAGTGTATGACAAGAATCATAAGAGAAGATAACGGCTTATATGAAGTATCGTTGCAAAAAAATGATATGATGGCCGATGAGTCGCGAGAACCATCACCCTTTGAGATTTTTGGGTGCTTAAAGTATTTTATAGTGCAGAAACTTTACCAAAAAACAGAGGGCATATGTTGACACTAAAAAATCAGAGCCACCGGAGTGTCCAGCAAGCCCTCTCTGGTTTGGTACGTCTGACCCACTGGAATGTCTGGTATAGTGCTGAAGTGTCCGGTAGGCCCTCTCGAGTCAAGGCACTAAGCCCACCAGAGTGCCCAGCATCACACCGGAGTGTCCGACATGCCGTCTCGGGTTGGGGCATGAAACCACCAGTGTCCGGCACAATGCCGGATTGTCCGATGAACCCTCTCAGGTTCCTGGATTTATACAATAGATACTCCGATATTTTACCGGAGACTTCGGTCATCGAAGTATCCAGCATTTTACCAGACAGTCCGGTAGTGTCGATTTAGGAAGGTTTTCAGCAGATTAATTCCCATTTCTTTCCTAACTTGAGGGATCCGTTGCCCTGCAGGATAAAACCATCTCACCTCTATAAAACAGAGGCCTATGACCGGTTGAGAATTATCCCAATCGAACGGTTGAGAATTGTCCCAATCGAACCTATCATTTGCCTTATATTTTTTCTTCTCTCCAAACCATAATCCCCTCACTCGACCCCCATGTTATTATTTCTTCGTCTCGGCGATGACCGAAGACAATCCGGCTGACCTGACCGAACCCGAATCACCCCTAAGACGATCCTCCTCCGACAGGGTCCCTCCCGAGGCGGGGTTGTCTAGGTGCTGCCCAAACCTGACATTAAAGAAACGCCAGCGTTCCCGCACACAGACATGTGAGCGGTGTGTTGACTCGTCCTTTTGGAGCTGGGGGGTAGCGCTACAGCTGGACTGCCACGGGCGCCGTATTGGGCTGGAGATGAATGCGGTGGTCGCATAGTCTTGTGGGTGGCAGTCTGGTTGGCGTGTTGAAGATGTCGTCGAAAGACTGGAGGCGGTGATCCAGCATGGCCGGTTCGGCTCCTCGGACCGAGTATAGGGCGGCCGTTGCTTTGGCCGCCGACTTGGGCGAGCCGATGCCGTGCTAGAAGACGCACTGGGATCCCCACCAGAATGTCATGCACCGGTTGTCGAAGTCCCACAAGATGGGCCCCAATGTGCCGAGGAACGTGACGCCGAGGACCATATCATATGTGTCTAACGGAATTGAGTAGCAGTCGACAGCGAAGCACTCGTTGCCGATCATGGTCTCCTGGTTGCGTGCTAAGCCCGTGCACGCCACTCGGTCACCATTCGCGACCGTGACCTGGGTTCCCGTGCATGGTCCAAACTAGAGGCCCAGAGGTCCCGCCACTTTGGTGTTGGCGAAGTTGTGCGTGGACCCAGAGTCCAGGAGGGTGGTGAAGTCTTGTCCGCCGAGGGCCACGTGCGATTGCATCGTGTCCCCCGTGCAAATGCCAGCGATGGCTTGGAGGGAGATGACCGGAGTCTCCGGTGAACCATCCTCTGTTGTGTCCTCCGTGTCGTCAGTCTCCCCGTCGGTGACCTCGATGTAGAAGAGCCGCTGGCACTTGTGGCCGTGCACGTACTGCTCGTCGCAGTTGTAGCATAGGCCCTGCCGTCGATGTTCGGTCAGCTTGGGTGGAGATAGCCGCCTGAACTGCTTGGACGGTGCCGACACTGGCGCGGCCACCTGTGATGGTGCGGTCGATGCCGGGGTTGGCTGCACCAGGCTGGATCGCACCGCTTGACGCTGTGGTCGATGTCCTATCATTGGTCCAAGCATAAGTCATGTTGCGTTGCAACGCTCGAATGCATCAAGCCAAGGTCATGGCACGCTGCAGGTCTTGGGGTTCATGGAGCTCGACATCAATGCGGATGTGATCTGAAAGTCCCCCCGTGAACAGCTGCACCTGCTGTGTCAGTGTGAGACGCCACACGTGCGCCATGCATGCTTGGAAGTCCTGCATGTATTTCTCCACGCCGGCCCAGAAGGGTACGCGTGCAAGCTCGACCAAGTAGTTGGTCAAGAGTACGGGGCCGAATCACCAGCTTCTTGAAGGTTTCCCAATCGGGGGCGCCTATACCACCCTCAATGGCGTCGCGTTCCAGCATGTAGTACCATTGCTGTGCGACACCAGTCATGTGAAAGGAGGCTAGCCACACTTTGTCGGACTCCTGTGTCTGCTGCGTCCAAAAGAACTGGTCGCAACGATGCAGCCACCCGAGCGGATCATCCTTCCCATCATAGATGGGGAAAGAGAGTTTGTGGAAGTGGGGCGCCTCGGCGCCCTTAGGCAGCCCCGCAGGAACCCTCTGGGCGGTGGGTTGAGCGACGGTTCCTGGGATCGGAAACGGTGACGGGGGAAACTGGATCTGGGTGATGGGAACCGGCCCCGTCGAGGTCCTTGGCTGCTGCGGCAGCCCTGTAGAGGTGTGAACGATGATGGACGGAGACGTTGAAGACGACGGCATCCCGTAGGGCAGGATGGTTCGGGACGGCTCTGACGTTCGGCGGTTGTCCCCCTCTGATAGGCGAGTAGCGATCTCGCCCATCATGCGCTGGAGTCCGGCAACGGAAGTGGCCAAGGATTCCAGGGCCGAAGTGGTGGCGTCAGCTGGTTGTGGGGCGACGGCGACGGCGGCGGTGGTTGTGGCGACACCAGCTGCGATGGTGGGAACGGCGACAGGATCAGACCCGTATATGGTTGAAACCAGATTGTTGGAAAGTGGGTTCCTTCGGAGGTTATACTTGAAAGTGGAAGGCCGGGGCTGTAGCTCCCGACGAGGGCGAGTTGGAGGCGCCGTTCTGGCTGGCGCCTCCCTGTGCCCGCACAAGGGAAGAGGGACAGGGTGACCCGAGGAGATTACTCAATCTCCGGATGGATTTTATTCATAGCTTAGCATAGGCTTTTATAGCCTCAAACCCTAACAACTTTAGAACTAACTTTAACTATCCGATCCAGTAATCTAGGGATTCGGATTCAAACTAAACAAACGATCCTAAAAAGAAGGGGAGGCGCCGGCTATCAGCCGCGCCCCCTTATCCAGTCGTGCGCCGCCTTATCCACGGCGGCGCCGCTAGTACACCTGGCCCACCATAACAGTATAAAACTAATATGTTGCTACAACAAAAAAGTTTCTCATCTAACTTATGATGTACAATGTGAAGTTTCTGCATATCAATCAAGAGAATGTTTCATGAGCCCATCTAACTGCATGGACAAAAACAGAATGACAAATGAACAGAAAAGAAAAGCAATCAGAGTCTATTCAACCACAATCACAAAACAGAGGGAACAACTCAATGCTAGCAGGCATCAAGCTCAATTTTCCCAACTCAAAACTAGACAAAACAATAAACATGGATTTCAGCCTTATATCGTTATTTATTTATGGGGCTGAAAAGGGACCCCAGCTAAGGCTACCCTCTGAACCTCTTTAGTTCAAAAAATGAACTAAGTTTCAAAATCCCCTTCACTTTTGAAAAGCTAGTTCATTTTTTGAACTAGAGATGTTTGGATGGTAACCTCATAGTGACTAGTTTACAACCTTATCTGTCAGAATGCTCCCAAACAATGTTTGAAGCACAGCAACATCAAGAAGATTATTCATTAAGTGTGTTTAAAACAGGTCCAAATAGTGATTTGTCAGTAACAAAATATCAAATAACAATTCATGGCAATAGGAAGACCTTTCTAAGCATCAGGCCTGGGAAGAAATGAATCAACAGTCATATTTGCCATTGTATTAAGAAACAAACTGACGGGGATACTATCAGCAAGGAATCTCACTTGACACTCTGGCTGGCTTGTTCTTTGAGGATATTCTCCCTTCATTCTAGCAGCAGCGACAGCCTAATAAATTAAATAACCAATACCATTACTCACAACAAGTTTGATAATGAACTTATGAGAAGTAGAACGAAGGCGAGTTCTGAAAAAAAACTAAAGAGTTCTAGAATTTTAGCTTATAGTGTAAAAGATACCTGCAACAAAGAAGCTCAACTACTATATCACTATTTTCTTTACTCTCAGTATATGATTAGTCCGCACAAGTGAACCCGCGAGAACATGCCACACAAATTTCAAAAAGAAAGTAGTAAAACATATATAAGTCAACCTGTCTAGCAAATGCTATGACCAAATTTTCCTGCTGGAGATTCTAGAATCAATAATGCTGGTGGGCAAGAAAGCAACTTCAATTAAGAACCCATTTTAATACCACAAAAACGATAATATTTTATGAAAGTAGGTAACTAAGGCACACCCAAAAAACATCACCGAGAAAATATACTCTAATGCCTGAAAGAAGGGCAACGGAATGGATTGAGATTACCAGCTTTCTGTCTAGTGGATGGTTAAATTTACAGGTCATCCCAAACCTGCAGAGGCCAGTCCTCATGTAATAACTACAATCTGGCTCTCCAACACGCTCTGGGTATGGCCCAGATTCTGCGGCTTCTCCTAAATTCATCTGCCACATGGCCTCTGCAACTGAATTATGACGATGTTAGCAATCATCAATTGAAAAAATGCAGCATATAAAAATGACTACTTAAGACACTCAGATGATTGCCACAAAAGGAGACAGAAGCATCCAGTTACTGCATGCCATATGTAACATTTAATTCATCGTCAAAACAAATTCAAGAATAATTATTGACAGTGAACCATGTACTAGGAACTAGTGCCAGAAAATAAGATAAGCCTAAAGGCTAGCTTACGTTTCCCCGTGAAAACAACAGTCAATTTATCACAAAAATCCCTCAGAGAAAAGACAAATAAAATAAAATCACCAAGAACAGATCAAATAGTCTAGACGATTAAAATCCAGTTCTCAGGGTGCCTCAGCGTGATTACATATATGGAAGCTATCATATTCAAAACTGAAGGGCAGTTTCAAGAAGGCTGGAAAATGGTTCTCTGGATGCATTGGCATTATTTTGTGACAGCAGCACTGCAGCAAGTCAAGCAAGAAGTTGACCTTTGGTGCCAGGCAGGAGCGTGACGTTTACAGGAGTTCTCCCGGTCGTTACCTACACCTTAGTGTCTAGAGGTGTGGCGCATCTGGTATGCCCAGATGCTTGTCTTGTGTGTGTTGGATTTTACGTATGTGTGTGGGGGAGGGAGCTTTAACACCCCCCCCTTTTTTTTTTGTACGTTGTCTCTCTTCTCCTTAATGAAATGATGTGTAGATCTCCTACGCATTTGAGAAAAATAACACAAAACAAACCAGTTCATGAAGGATATCTCTTTGGGGCAAATGCTAAAGCAGATTAATAACAAGAAACCTCGATGGAGTAATTATAAGTGACAATGAACTAGATGTTAGACCCATAAATAAGAAACGTAAACCTAATTCCCAACAAGAAGTCAGAAAGAACAATTAAAAACTTCATTTTTTTCAATCAAAATCATGATTCTCCAGAACCTCAAATCACAAGTGGCCATACAACAGAGAAGATGTACCAAGATTTTAGCAGAATGCTACCCCCATGCATTCATCAAAACTAATTAGCCACTCACTATTATGCATAATTTTTTATCAAGCTCAGGGTTCACATGACAGGCTCTCGCTTAAAAGTATAAAAAAGCTTAAATTTAGCCCATTCAAGATTCACATGAGTGCATCTAATGAAATAAAGCTAACCAAGGTGATATTGTGGCGTGAAAAAAATATTAATCTCCTCAACTTTGTGCACCCAAATCAATAACTACAACAATAATAAAACAAGACCACCCCTGAGGTATTGCACTAAGAAGCAGTCCATAAAGTGGGGCTAAGAAAAGTCACAAAGGCCAATTGCCAAGGATCCCATCGCGTATGACCATTAGTGACCTTTTCGTGACAGCCTTCTAACTGGAGGATACACCACCATGCTACATGCTGTTCGCATATATCATAGCTCCATCAGTATTTAGAAGAATCTAACCTCAGCAGCACCAACAACTGATATATAGCATGCAACAAACACTACAGCTTCAAGGATTCTGATCCCAATAATTGGAACCATTTCCTTAAATGAAATCACAATGCCAGTTCCACAATGACCATAAACAAACCCACAGACCCAAGATAAACAGTGCACCTTCATCAGCCTTATGAGGCCCGATGACGGAGGTTGCGACAGTGAAAGCGATTGCCGCTGCTGAAACAGAGCTCTCATCCGTAGCAGAGAAGCCAGCCCTGGAAATTGGTGGTGAAGCCTTCATCGCCCTCCAAGGCATTAGATCAGGAATTATATCTCCGGTAGCGATGGGATGAATAAAAAGAACCGCGTGCCCATAAATATGACCCAAACAACAGGAAGGCAATAAAAAAGAATAAAATTTGGTACATTCCACTAAAACAGATAAAATTTTATACATTCCATAGAAAAAGGTCTTCAGTTCTTTCTGTTACATGTTACCAAATACAAAAGGCAAACCGATTTCCATCAGTTTGTGGACACATTGAAACTGTGCTAAAAACTAATTTGAATTTGAAACTGCCAGTTCATGATTGCCGCAAGGATAACACTCAATAATAAAGGATGATTACTACATCCATAAACATTAAATCAACTCTAATATATTCTTTCGAAAGTCATGAATCACACCATCAACAATAACAAAAAGATTACCAATCCCACTCTAAACAATCTGCGTTTGGGTTGGTGAATTGATGTGTATATGATTGATTGTAGTCACGCAATCAAGCCTGACCGCATTGATTGCCATTATCTGGCCATAAACCAAGTGGTGCGTGTGCATCCAACCGATGCTGTGGTCAGATTGGAGTCAGATGTACTCCCTCTGTCTACTTTTCATATGCGTATTAGCTCAGACGTTTTGTCTGCGATTGATGCGCGTATTCCTGTTAGAAACCTCGAGGCGTGCGCCTGATTGTTGCATCTTCGTTCGCAGATTAGCAGCAACGATGTGGTTGGCTGGCTGGCGGCGGCAGTAGTAATTAGCACGAAATCCAATGAGGAAACGGAAAGCTAGCAGCCGGATGGGACTGGAGTTACAAGCTGTACTATCTTTTCTTGATCTCTGCATCAATGGGTGAAGCGCTGATGAAAACTGGACGGAGGGAGTATATCTCTGTTCATTGGGTTGTGCAAACACGATACAAGGGCAGGCAAAAGAATGGACTTAACTACAAATAGTAAAGAGATCAGGCTGCAAGCAATTATTCCAGTCTCCCTATTCAGGAAAGTAAATCAAATCATCATGTTTGCCAGTTATTGACCAGCCGCTCTTGATCCTCAAAGCACAAATTCAGTAACATTAGAAACCAGTTAACCAACCTAGTTATTTAGTGCAATAACTCCAGGGAGGTCTTCTGTAGGTCGTTTCATCCATAATTCTTCCAAACCAAATAATCTCACGAAATAGATGATCCTATCCCCCACAAAACTTTATATTCCTCACTAAAAACAACATATCATGATTTATTTTTACTTCTAAGAGATCAACCTAACAAAAAAGATACAGGAACATACAGAAATGACTATCTCCATGGAAGATATGTCCGCATTGCAAAAGTGAAACAAAAGAAACCCCAGTCCCCAAATAGCTCAGAACTGACCCCTGTGACTGCCCTCCACAAACATACAGCCAGACTTTTTGACTAAAACCAACTCTGGTTCCTTGCCAATATTGGGACCTCCGCAAAATATATCTCCATCCTACTATCAGACCATCTAGAAAATAAGAAAGATGCCTTATTCCCCAATACCATATTTTACTCAAATCTTACAGCACAATCTCAGCAGGACCTCCTGTGCTAAATAGAAACTGTCACCAATTGAACACGTCTTCATCTGTGCCTTTTCCCAAACCAAGCAATTCCACTATGACAACGTCCCCATCTTTTGAGGAAAAAAAGTCTGACATTTTCCAATCGCATGCTTTTCTTCACTACTAACCACCGAAATCACTACATACTAGTTACCACCGATCACACCCCACTCCCCACCACCAAAAAGAATGACAACATTATTAAAAAGGAAAATTGGCAGTACGCTTCCACCAAATACATCGGCATTGCCAGACTAACTCACTCAAAGACATCCTGCAGGCATGGACGTATCAATTGAGCTCAGATGCCTCACCTGTGAGACCCGACGCAGTGTCAAAACAGGAAGGGAGAAATTTCTTCGATCTACAGGGCATTCAAACGCATACACTTTCAACGAATTGTTGCTTAATCGGTGAATATGCTCCCATACGGGGCCTCGAAAGAGTGTTCGAACCTCGAGCACCACCACCATGGCGCCACGAAATCACCCGAAACTCCCCCAAACTGTGTGCGCGACCGACACCGCGGCGGACTCAGCATTGCCTGATTCCTCTGCCCCACGCTAGTGCAGGCGATATGGGACCCTAACATCGAGGGCGCAAAGCGCAGCTCCCCGCACACAGCAACAGCGTGGGCCAAATCCCAACGGAAGCCTACCGCCACGCAGCATGCGCGTAGAGCAAACACTTCAAGTTCCTGGAGCATGCACCAGAACAGATGGACAAGAAAGATTGTGCTCACCTTCGTGAACCCCGTGGGTCTCGATCGTTGCGGAGGCAGCTGCGGCCGAGGAGGAGCCCTCCCCGCCGCCGCCCCCGGCCCCTGCTCCGGCGGACAGCGCCGCCATCACTGCCGCGCGGTCATCAGATCACCACCAACCGGCGATCAGTTGTCGGTGCGAGCTCCCGCGGCGCCCGTGGAGTTGTCACGCGCGCGCGCAAAGAGAGAGGAGAGAGCGGGAGTGAAGAGGAGCGAGAGAGAGGGGGAAGCGGAAGGGGAATGAGAGGAACCAAGCGTCCCCGTTCGGACAGCCAGTCGTTTTGTTCCCTCTTTTCCCTCGCTCTCGCGCTCTCCCCGTCTCCCGCTCCTCTTTCCACCACGCTCCCCATGCGCCAACTACCAAAGCAGCACCCCACCCACCCAGTCAACATTGTTCGCTCCTACGCGCACCCCGCTAATTTACCCAGAGAGCACCTTTCTTGCACCGTGCCGCGTGCGCGTGCCACCACGGCTTTGTTAGCATCAAGATAGGGCGCGACGGCATGGTTCTAGTAGTTTGTAGGTGATTTTTACTTCTCTAAGTACTATTAACAAAGTGAAAAATCACTTTGCACCCTGACGCATGTGCACCAGGGTGTTTGAACGTCGGTTTTGTTACTGTCAATAGCGATGCGATGTAGTAATATCAGTGGATGTGAACTGTCATATTTGCTAGGTGCGGCAATCTTTATGATTATTTTTCTATTTTCTTTCTAGCCTCGAATATAGCTAATGATAGAACCGACTGCATATAGCGTTGCACGTATT
Source organism: Zoysia matrella (assembly GCA_001602295.1). Taxonomy (NCBI): domain Eukaryota; kingdom Viridiplantae; phylum Streptophyta; class Magnoliopsida; order Poales; family Poaceae; genus Zoysia; species Zoysia matrella. The sequence goes on from BCLG01000075.1 coordinate 66,954, forward strand.
ATTAAACGGTGGATGAAAACCACATGTATTATTAAACGGTGGATGAAAACCAGAAGCTACATTGATGGTATTGTTGAGAAGAAAACAAGAGTTTGTTTAGATTAGAAACTGACATTAATAAAGTGTCATTAATTATGGTGTTGAAACCTATGTTTAGCATTGTCGATATTTGTTGCAATGTACCCTGTTTGGTTTTAAAATATTGACATTGTTGATTTTAACATTAACTTTGACTGTTCGTCTTATTAAAAAAGTGTTCAAATATTTAAAAGTATTGCCTATGTTTTAAATATAACTAATAATAAAATAAATTATAACAAAACATATTATTGTTTATACTTTTTAAATAAGATGAATAGTCAAACTTAATATTAGAAGTAAACGATGTCAATATTATAAAACTAGAGGAAGTATGTACTGTAAGATAATGTGTGTCTGGTTTATCATGAATACTAAAGTATTGCATCCCGTGTTCCAAAGGAGGCCTTAACAAGTCTCCGCCATGCGTGGCTAAAGGAAAAATAGGAATAGGTGGGGTGCTGTTAGAGACATACTCAGTCTCCTACCACGTTGTTGTTTCTAAATGCGAAATCCTTGCATGAAACGTTTCAGGTATTAAAACTGGGTGTGAACAAGAGAACACGTACACTTGATTAACCTAACGAGAGCAGAAGTTTATTGCATCAAAAAGTACTAGAAAGCCGCATCAGTGTTAAAAAATAGAGCTATTTGTGTAACTGGATCTGTTTGAGAAGCTAATTGTATATTTGACCTTGTTTTTTAGTTTGCACATTTGACCCCTATTTTTTTAAAATGAACAATGAGATTGACTCTACTCCGTTATCTCCACTTGACGGTGTTAAGTTTTATGTAAAAAAAGACATCTTTACCCTTCTACTATTGATCTTATTTTTTATTTGTTTTGCACAATTAATCTGCTTTGCAGAGAGAAAAAAATCTAAAGCATATAAAAAATTCAACAATAATTAAATGTATTTTGAATGTAATTTAAGTAAAAATTTGAATGTTTTGAAAACATTTTGAATATACTTTATCATTAAAAAATCTTGCTGCTAATGGTGTTAGAAATCAAGGTCAAATATGCAAAACCTAAAAACTAAGGTCAAACATATAATTAGCTTGTTAACTTAAGTCACTGATGCAATTATCTATAAAAATATTCCCTCCGTTTCAAAATATAAGTATTTTTAGGTTTAGTCGAAGTCAAAATTTATCATTTTG
>BCLG01000075.1:68900-150747 GCA_001602295.1 Zoysia matrella
ATGGCGAGGCTACAATTATGGTACAATTGTAAAAAGAAAAATCTAGAGCGTTTTTTCTCCGTTTGGAACAAAACTTAGACTCAAATTTAAAAGTAGTCACTGAGGTATTAAACAGTTAAAGATGTAGTTTATGCAATTTTCCCATGTTTAAATCTGCCACAATGCATATAGTGATATCAAACAATGTGGTGTCGGTTTATCTTGGATGATGTGGTGGTGATGTCAGGCCCTGCTATATTTTTCTTTTTTGATTTTTTCTCAGCCTTGACTCAGACTAAGTGAAATGCATATAGTGATATGAAACATGTTTTTCATTTCTTTCTGAGAGTTCGTTGTTCTTTTCTTCTGACAATACAAACATCATAATATGTGGTAGGTATTAAAATACGAGCACAAACCAAATCAAGGATACATTGATTGTATTGTCAAACAGCAAAACCAGAGTGACACTAAAATAGTGTTTTTGAGACACTAAATTACAGTGTGATTCACTATGTGCAAATTCATATTTTACTGTCTTTTTCGCAAGGAACTATTTGTAAAATTTGCTGCAATATACAGTCATATTTGACCATGTGCGAATGATTGACCACGTATCCTCACAGTTTTTTTTTAAGAAGCACCATCTTCAAGCAAGAGCCAAGAAAATTCATTAACCTTGATCCCATCTCAGGGAGCCGCTCCCTATGATTCAAGCCTTAACACATGCTTTGGATCTACCCTATACATGCGGGAGCACCCACCACAGATCGACTCAGACCGAGTAAATGGGACACAATGAGTAAATGGTACATTGAGCATTTTTGTTAATATGAAACTGATATAGGTCAAGGGGAAAGAGCTAATTATGTTAGAAATACATCTTGTTTTCCAATTCTGGTGAGATCAAACAGCATGAACATTGCCGGTATTAAATCTTGTGCAAAAACCAAAGCTTGGGTTGCATGTTGCTTTGCATGGTTTACTCAAAATAAAGAAAGCATATATATTGCTCTTTGTGTAACATCTTTGCAAAGCTATACCTCCTTACTAAAATTTGGCATGCACATTTGGTCATACATTTTTTTTCCCATTCTCTATCATTCAAGGTGCTGCTCCTAAGGTGATTACCAATACATCACATAGTGCCGTTGCAAATTCCATTCCTGTGCAGCCAGGGGATTAATATCGTTGGTCCTAGGTACCAAGAAGAATTAGCATTATCTATAACTAATTATACCAACCGAGATTCCTCCAACGGGTTGCAATAGAGGAGTTAAATTTGCTAATTATATCAATAAGAAAGTCATTTTGCTTTTTGATAAGGTTTAGTCAAATATTGAGAATATAAATTACAATTAATTTTTAGTTTTTAAGTTTAAATATGTAAAAATTATATGATTAGATTTGTTTTGAAAAATATTTTCATAAAAGTACACATATGTCACTTTTTCATAAATATTTTACAAAAAATATGAGTCAAAGTTGTGTTTTGTAGACCATGTGGTTGTGCAAAATGACTTTCTTTTTTATACCCGGAGGGGGTATACAATTGTTTATGATACAAATAATTTAAGATATGCATAGGTCTTATTCCAATTCTATTACATTATCTTCATGTATTTTATCCTCACTGTCTCCCTTGATCCCTTCCTCTTGCTGCACACTACTTCGCACTAGTAGTGGTGCAGCAGCCATCACAAGTTATGTCCAGGTCTGGGTGCTGCAGCTATTCATAAAGAATTCTATAGAAGAAAATTAATATTGGATGGTGTCCTAGCACACACATAAAAACAAACCACAAGTCGATCATCAAGCATGACCGTGATTTGAAGTTGAAGTTCATTCCTCCCTCGATTGTTATTAGAGGAAAACATAAAAAATATATATTAGATGATTTTCTTCCAAAAGATCATACTATTAGGCGCACAACTTGTCTTGCAAACACTCCATTTAATCTAATCTGAGATTGTAATTGTTCATACATCACCAAAGGCGGTATCACCGTTATGAGCATAATAAACCTGTAGTAATTGACAGTCTACTCTAACGGCGTCCATAACAGAAGACAGAAAAGAACACGCGTGATGCAATGCGTGCATCAGCAGGAGTCGTCATCTGGGAAGGATCAAGGATCCGTGACGGATTCGATGTTGACCCGCCAAATGATCACCGATGCCTAGTGCGCGCGCCACAACTCGCCGCCGTGTGCCCGTAGCGAGACCACCAGTGGAAGAATACCGGTAGTAGTACGAGCGGAGAATAAACAGCCACCGGGCGCGGGCGACGGAACGGAAACCAGCGAGCGAGCCCCACCACCAGCTGCCTTCGTACGCGTCCAGCTCCGCCAGCCTCGCCCGTCCGATCGCGCTTCGACGGCCAGAACGCGCCCAATACTATGGCGGTTCGCTTGCGGCCGAGGACGACGAGGTGAGGTGGGAACGCGGCGACCTGGGCTGGCAAAGGGCAGAGCAAGCTACCGGGGCCCACGGCCGCCTCCGCCTCTCTCGTGCCGACACCACGCGCTCCTCCACCAACACCTTCTGACTGTGCTGCTGTCCGATCGGACCCACGAGTGTGGTCCCACGTGCCAGCGAGTACGGTGCACGGACGGACGGTTGAGGGTCGGCGGTGCAGCCTTCCATGCCGGTAGGCACTGTTGGCAGAAGCGGGCCCCATGTTCCATTCTTCTCGCGCAAGCCGCGGGGCTCAACGACGTGCACGTTAGTGTGATTTACCCTTACAATGAGCTGGGGGACCATTGAATGTGGAGCCCGTTCAATGGCTGTGTCAGATAAGTATGGGTAAGGCGAGGAGCGGGTGGCAATCGGTCCAGCATCGCTGCGGCGGCCGTCCGCCGGGGTCCTTTTACCGGTGGAGTCCGTGAAGACAGAGTAGGTGGGACCCAAGATTTTATGTACTCCTAGGTTGAAAATTGTTGGTAATCTGGCCACGGCACAGTAAAATTCGTAATTGGAAGGAGACGATGCGCTTTTCGTATTCAAGATGACATAATTTACAAAATACTCGAGAGTTAGCCTGGTTCGAACCGCCGGCGAGGCGTAATACCTTATATCTAAGGAGATCAGTGGATTACATGAACTCAAAAATACGAGTACAATGGCGAAAGGGTCTTAACTCGAGCTAAAACTCTAGCACGCATATCTGAATGTGGTTACAATGGATTGTTCGAACTTGCTTACTTGTCATCTAAGGCCTTCGCTACCCCTTTATATAGAGGTCAGATTGGGGTTATAAACTTGGTGTCTATGAAACCTACTGTCCCTCTGTCGTGTGGGGCCACGGTCGTCGCCGAAGTTGATCCTCTGGCCCCCGCTGGCGCCGGAGCAAGCTGTCGGTGTTCCTTCGATCGTTCTTTGTCCAGTCCTAAGGGACAAATGACACTTTTCCGTTTCGCTTTACCGCCCGTCGAAACACTTTACCGATCGTCTGATTGCTTTACCTCCTGCTATACATTGTCAGAAATCTCTGTGTTTGTTAGAAGTTGACCGTTAAAGTGGTGGTCGACTCTCGAGGGTCGGGTGGGAGTGTAGGCTTTTAGCCGTTGGCTGGCTGAGTCTTATCGTCACGTGTCTCCGACCCTTCAGTGGACGGGCTATCGAGCTCTTGCGGTCCCGACCTTTGGGGGTTGGGACGTTCTCCAGTGGCTTGATGTGATGAAGTCTTTCGTGGGTTGCAGATTGGTCTATGGGTCATAGCCCATGACTGGGTCTTTGTATTCATTCCGGGCCAATAGGTACCCGGTGTACATGATCCCGACAGCAGCGCTCTGAGTCCTGCGCCGTTTGCAAGTCTCCGTTGAGACGGCGTGGGGCTGATCTTCGGTGGTCGTTGATGTCTGATCCTAAGGGTGCACGTGAGCGCGCCTGTAGGGCGTAGTCCTCGAGCCCTCGGGTGACCTGAAGGATCGGTTGGAGGTTTAATCCTTGCTTGGTCTTTGGTCTTCAGATGTTGATCCTAAGGGGGCATGCGAGCGTGCCCGTAGGGTGTAGCCCTCGAGCCCTTGGGCGATCCAGAGGGTCAGTTGGGGGGCTTAATCATCGCTTGGTCGTCGATTATCGATAGTTAATCCTATAGGGGCGCGCGAGCGCGCCCGTAGGGCATAGCCCTCCGAGCCCCCGAGCGAACCGAAGGGTCGGTTGGGGGTTAGTCCTTGAGATGAGAGTATCCTACCATCGGGGTCTGTCGAAACTGATTTTTGTCGTCAGTTGAGTATTGGGATAGATGCCTAGATTGAGCCGGTCGGGCCGACTTTGTCTCATGATCAGCATCGAGCTTAGGTCGGACCGGGCTGGCCAGCCGTTTCCCATGATCAGCATCTCGGGCAAGTGTCGGGCCAGTCGGCTTGGCGTCCGACCCTCATCTACCCTGATCCGTGAGGTTTGATCTCACGGCATTAGTAACGGGCTCCGATGATCATACAGTTCTACTGCCTCCATTTGGACGGCGGATAACGTGTCTGGGAATTGTAACCGTCGCATGATCTAGACGATTAGATGGCGTCGATCGAACGACCGTGGGAGCGCGACGGTTTGCACGTGCGCGTCTCGTCAACTGGCGCCTGTCATCCATTTACTGGCGTGTCAGACAGGCTTACGTCACCTCCTTCACAGCGGAGGTGACGAGGTGGCACCTGGTCCCACTTGTCAGTGGGTGGGGTGCCGGCATCGTGGGTGTGTATCGCCGCACGCACTCATGAGGGCGCAGTTACTGTGCCGTCGTGTCGTGGGTCGTGGGGGTGAGAAACGTTCACACCCTCCGATTTTCTTTAAAAAGGGGCGTGAGAGATTTTGAAATCCAACTGCCCATTCGCTTCCTTCGCCTTCAAGCTTCCTCGTCTTCGCTCGCTCTTGCACCTAGGCTCGCCGCCGCCATCTTCGTCGCCGTCGTACTTGTTTCGACGATCACCGTTGATGTCTTCGTCTTCATCGTCTTCGTCATCGTCGTCGTCGCCATGGATGCCACCTAAAAGAAGTCTACCATCTTGGAGGCGACGCTCGTGTCGTACGAAGAGACTGGCCTGCTGCCGTCGAAGGAAGCCGGCGAATGGGTGGCGGCAGAGAAGCAGGAGGTGCCGGTGCCGATGGATGATCAGATCGTCAACTTCATTGCTTTCCACGAGCGTGGGCTGGCGCTGCCAACCAGCTTCTTCTTCTGCACGCTGCTCATCCACTACGGTGTGTGTCTCCACCACCTCAACCCCAAAGGCATTTTTCTGATTGCGATCTTCGTCACGCTTTGCAAGGAGTACTTGGAGGTCGATTCGAGCCTCAAGCTCTAGTGTTATTTCTTCCACGCCAGCCAGCAGCTAGAGGGCGACGTGGCTCGGCAGGTTGACGGCGCTGCGATCATGCTCCGAAGCACCGAGGTGGAGGAGTACATCTAGGTATTGTTGAAGAAGTCGCTGAAGGGCTGGCACGACAGGTGGTTTTACATCAAGAATGCCACCTCCCGGGTGACGTATGGAAAGAGAAGCTGCCCGTCTCTGAGGCCGCTGCTGCTCAAGATCAGGCGGTTGCGAGATGAGGGGCTGAATGGCGCTGTTGTCATTGCCACCTTCGTGCAGTGCCGCATTCAGCCGCTCCGCCTTTGGATTCACCCCTTGAATGAATATGAAGTGAAGGATGACATCACCTGTGAGGTGGTCGGGACGGAGCTGAGGGACAATGAGGTCGTCCAGCGGGTCGCCAGGCTAGTTGATGGGGACGTCGCTGATGAGGTGACCAAGGGGCCACTGCCTCTTGACAAAAATCGCCGAACCCTGGTGCGTTGGCTCCTTGCTGTCTTTGTTGTTCGGATTCGTTGAGTAGCTTGGGTCGGTCGTAGATAGGAATCGTAGACTTAGTCACTGTTGTCGTCATAGGGTCTGTCGGTGACCGCACCCGGCTCGGGTCGGATGCTATGGATGTGGTCGGGACGAGCGTGGCGGGCCCGTCCTACCGGCCAGGAAGAAGAAGGCCATCAAGAAACGACATGGAGGAGGTTTGAAGCAATTCCTTGTCGGCAGCCCGACGGCTACCTCGCCGGTCCCTCGACCGACCCAAAGACCAACTGGCACTCCGCCGGCCAGGCATCCGCCACTAGCAAGCGCGAGGTCGAACCTCGACCTCTGGGGCCACCGGATCACAGACGGTGGTCCCTGTCGACGTCGGGAGTTCCGTGTCGTCCGAGGACGTGGTCTCGCCCCGTCTAAGAGAATGAGAATTGAGGGCTCGGGGAGCGCCGAAGCTGACTCCGGGGCTCTCCCTGCTGCCGCCGTGGTCCAAGTGGCTGAGACAGAAGCGGCTTAGCCCCTATGTGCGGGCCAACCGGCATTGCCCCAGGCTTGGAGGATCTCGATGTGCCAGTCGAAGGCGTAAGTACCTACCCCTTCAACTTAGCTGTAAATGTTATTTGGTTTAGTTCGTGTCTGACCTGTTTCAAGATTTTGCAGGCCTCCGTCGTCAGTCGCTGTAATGCGCCCCGTCGCGACCGTTGTTACGTCGGCGTCCGGGGACACCGGAGGAGGAACGGACATTGGCGTCGAGGTCGCAGCGCCCATGGTGACGTCGCCCCCGATGGTTGTGGTTCAAGACCCGCTGACCACAAGCCGGGGGGGGTGGGCAATGTGATGTTGCTACCGCCTCCCCCGACTACCACCGTCGAAGTCTAGGAGGAGGTGGCAGCTGAAGAAGAGAGGGAGGCCTCCCCTCCGCTCCTGATGCCGAGGGTGACGTCGAGATGATGGAGGTGGAGGGCGGGTCCGCGCTGTCCCCGACCGTTCATGCCGAGGGTCCGAGGGAGGCGCCTGCGCCCTTGGTCCAAGGAGAGCCGGCCGACCAGGCCTCGTCCGCCGCCTTCGAGGGCGTGCGAGAACTGAGCGAGATAGCCGCCAAGAAGCGGCCGGAGGGTCCCCGACCAATCCGACCGCAAGTTCATAGGAGCGAGCCGCGGTGGACGTCGGCGGGCCGTCGACGAGTGCGGTCCCGATCGGCACGGTCGAGGTCGTGGAGGTGGCCTAGGAAGGAGAAGAGGCCGAGTTGGCTATGATGCCGACAGCGCCATCTTCCGCTGCGACGACGTCTGGCCCCTCGACCTTAGGCACGCAAGGGTCGGGGGAGAGGGGCGATCTCCCGCCCGAGGCCGTGGCCCAGGCCTGGGGGTCGACGATGATCGGATGGCCAGAATTTGCCGTCTTAACTACGTGGTGTCTTTCAGTCTCCGCGAGCTACTCGGCGACATGGACGAGTGCCGAGCGCTTTTCGATGACCCGCACCTGATAGAGTGTTGGGTAAGCTTTTGAACATTTAGAGTTTTTTAGTCAAACCTGTTCATTGCGATGGTGAATTGTGTCATTTGCAGGCGAATCTTGCCTGGGCTGTGGGCTAGCCACCTCGCGGCTACGCCATGCAAGCTGAGGTTGACGCTCTTCGGCTGGAGCTGAAGCAGGCGAGGGCCAGCCACGGCGCCAAAGACTCCACGATCCGGCTACACCACCAGCTCAATGCTGCCCGAGAGTCGAGCCGCATCGCCCTTGGGGAGACCACTCAGGCCCAAATGAAGGTCGCGTTGGCGCGGTCCGAGAACAGGAGGCTTGCCTCCGAGCTCGCCTCCGCGAGGGAGACAAGTGCGCATAAGTTAATTCGTACCTTTTTGGGGGTCGGGGTCAGATTCTGATAGGGGATTTGCCCTTTGTTCAGAGCTTCAAAAGCAGGCCACCTAGCACGCCACGGAGGTGCGGCGCCTTCCAAGATCTCCAGGCTCACGCCGACGAGGCTTGCGAGAGCGCCGAGAGCACCGCCAAGAGGGCCGAGGAGCATCGCCGTGCCTTTGAGCAGCGGGACATGATAGACTCGAAGCGCGTTGTTGCCGAGGCAGAGATCGAGCGGCTTACGGAGGAGCTGCAGGCGACGCAGCAGGCCGCCTCTGTGGTCCAGGAGGCGTGGCTAGCCAGGGAGGTGAAGATCGTACGGCTCTAGGTGAAGTTGGCCGATGCCCAGGCCCTTGTCGAGTCCGTCGCGAAGGAGCGGAATTGTAAGTGTCTTACCTTTTTAGTTTGTTGAGTTGTTGTAGGGGGTCGGTCTCCTGACCATTATGGTTGTTGCAGCTGTGGTCAGCGAACTCTGACCCTTGCAGTTTGCGAGCCATCGTTTGCTGCACCAAGTCTTCACCGGCGTGCACGAGAACTCTCTCTCGACGGAGTTTATAAAACACATGGTACGGCAGCTCCTGGGAGTCATCGCTAACGAGGTGATGAGAGCGCTCGAGGATGGAGCTTCGTTGGCTCTGGCGTTGACCCGCTCTCACTACCCGGACGCTGACTTCGACCGCATCGTCGAAGGATTCACCGCCGTGCTGTCGGAGGAGCAGATGAGGGCGCTGGAGGCTGAGATGCAACCCTCGGCGCGAGAGATCGTCGCTGGCTTCAGCGGGGAGGAGCTTCTCTAGGAGCGATTGGGGCACCTTCCCCATGTGCAGCAGCGGCGCCCTTAGTTACCTGTAGGAAATTAGTCATAGTTTTGTATTTTGCTGTGTCTGTAATGAACACTTGGATGTTATGTACATAAGCATGTTTTTGACCCTTTTCTGTATTTGAATACGTTGCACTTCACATTTTTCGAGTTTCGTTGGGCGTTGATCAAGCGACTGGGTTGGGTAAAGCTCGTAGGGTCGAGTGTCGAGCTCGATACAGTCGTAGAACGTCACCAATGCCAGGTCGTCAATTGTTAGCCACGAGAAAAACTTAAATGAGAGTGCTTGCAATTACTTAGCACATCCGAGGGTCACCCGAGAAGCTCGACGCGGGTCGGGGGTTCGAGCCCTGAGGCAAGGAAAAGAGGCGCAGAGCCTTAATGCAGAAGACTAAGGCGCGGAGCCGTAGGACGAGGAATCAAGGCGCGGGGCCTGAAAATGAAATGTGAAGGGGTCGGACGTTCCAACCCTCAAGTGAGGACACTTAGACTAGCCTCTGGGCGGTGAAGGGCGGCCAAGTCGGCTGTGCTTCACTGCCCAAAAAACAGTAAGAGAGACAAGAGATGCACAAAAAAACTTAGCTGATTTTATTATGCGTAGAATCGATGCAAATTCTCGATGTTTCAGGTATGGGTTAGTTCCCTGCCACCCATGGTCGCTAGCTATTTGGCGTCGGGTCTTAAGACTCACTTGATTACATAAGGCCCTTCCTATGGGGGAGATAGCTTATGGTGGTCGGCCTTGATTTGAACCCTCTTGAGTACAAGATCTCCAACATTGAAGACTCGACCCTTGATGCGTCGAGCGTGTAGTTGTCGCAGGCTTTGCTGGTACTTTGTCGACCATAGGATGGCGATGTCACGAGCTTCGTCCAGCTGGTCCAAGGCATCCTGCCGCGCCGCTTCCGACCTCTCTTCGTTGTAGGCTGGGACCCTTGGGGAATCGTAGTCGAGGTCGGTCGATAGCACGGCCTCGGCTCCAAATGTCATGAAGAAGAGGGTAAACCCCATAGTTCTGTTGGGGGTCATTTGTAGTCCTCACAACACGGACAAGAGTTCCTTGACCCATCGTCTGGCCACCTGTCTAACAGAGTCGTAGATCCGAGGCTTTAACCCTTGGAGCGCCATCCATTGGCACGGTCGACCTGACTGTTGGTCCTCGGGTGGGCCGTGGAAGCGAAGTCGAGCGGGTACTCCTCGCAGAATTCTTGAAAAACATGCCTGGTAAACTGCATACCATTGTCGGTGATGATGTAGTGCGGGACCCCGAATTGGTAGATGATGTCACGGATAAACTCGACGGCTCGGCCAGAGTTGATGCTAGGGACCGGCTTGGCCTTGATCCACTTGATGAACTTGTCGACGGCGACGAAGAGGTGAGTGGAGCCTCCGGGTGCTAGTCGAAAAGGCCCGAGGACGTCGAGCCCCCAGACCGCAAAGGGCCATGTGATTGGTATCATCTGGAGATCTTGAGCTGGCAGATGCGTTTGTCGGGCGTAGAATGGCAGCCTTTGCATGAGTGAACTGCTTCTCGGTATCAGAGACCGCTGTGGGCCAGAAGAACCCTAGCGGAACACTTTCCTGACCAGGGTCCTCAGGGCGGCATGGTGAACGCAAATGCTCGAGTGGATGTCGCCAAGGAGATGGAGACCGTCCACTTGAGGGGCGTGGCGCTGAATAATGCTGCTGGGACTTTGCTTGTAGAGTTTGTTGTCGATGATGTCATAAGCTTTGGCTCAGCGTGAGACCCGTCGGCTTCGTTGGTGTCGGCCAGAAGAGTGCCATCTTGGAGAAAAGCAAAGATGTCTTGGGACCAGTTGGGGACGATGGCCATTACTTCTGCCTCGGGGGTCGGAGCTTGCTCGCCGACTACCGCCTTGACCTTGAGGTCGGCAGCATCATCTTTGAGCTGGATAGTTGGTTTGGAGAGGACCTCGAAGAAAACATCGTTGGGGACCGGATCTCGCCCCGAGGACATTCGGGCTAAGGTGTCAGCTGCTTCATTGTCGAGGCGTAGAACATGGTGGAGCTTGAGCCCGTCGAACTTGTCTTCGAGCTTGTGAACTTCTTGGCAGTAGGCCTCCGTCTTTGGATCTCAGCAGTTTGATATCTTCATGAGTTGATTAACGACGAGCTCGGAGTCGCCCTTGACGTAGAGCCGTCGGACGCCGAGGGTGATGGCCATTCAGAGACCATGGAGCAAGGCCTCATACTCAATGGCATTGTTGGAGGAGAGAAAATAGATTTGCAGGACGTACTAGAACTTTTCCCCCTTGGGAGAAATGAGGACAACGCCAGTCCCCGAGCCCTTCAGCCGGCAATAGCCGTCGAAGAACATCGTCCAGTGCTCAAAGTCGGTGGGAGTCGGCGGTTCTTGAGCCTCGGTCCATTCGGCGATGAAGTCGGTGAGGTTCTGGGATTTGATAGCTTGTCGAGGCACGTAGGTGATATTATGGCCCATGAGCTCCATAGCCCACGTGACGATGCGCCCGACCACGTCTTTGCCATTGATGATCTCTCCGAGTGAGAAACATATCACCACCCGGATGTAATGACTGTCGAAATAGTGGTGGAGCTTGCGGCTGGAGATGAGGACGACGTAGAGAAGCTTCTTCACTTGGGTGTACCGGGTCTTGGCATCGGCCAGCACCTCGCTGATGAAGTAAACGGGTCGTTGGACCTTCAAGGCTTGACCCTCGTCTGGATGCTCGACGACGAGGACGGTACTGATGACTTTCGCAGTTGTTGAAATGTAGAGGAGCAATGCCACATCGAGGGTCAGGGAAGTTAGGGCCGACGGAGTCGATAGCAGAGCCTTGAGTTGTTCAAACGCCTCCTAAGCCTCAGCGGTTGGACTTTCATAAGAGTCGGTAGAAAGGCATGGCCTTCTCGTCGAGTCGAAAGATGAAATGGTTGAGCTTCGCCAGGCACCCAGTTAGCTTTTAGACCCCTTTGACGTAGTTGATGGGACCGAGGTTGCGGATGGTGGTGATCTTCTCTGGATTGGCTTTGATGCCGCTCTCGAAGATGACGAACCCGAGGAGCTTGCCGGAGGGAACGTCGAAGACGCACTTCTCAGGGTTGAGCTTGATGCGGTACCTTCGGAGGTTGGCGAAGGTTTCCTCCAAGACTTCAATGATGTTGGCAGCTTGCTGAGTCTTGATGACGATGTTGTCGAAGTAGACCTCCAGGTTCTGACCTAGTTGTTAGTGGAAGCACTTTTGCATGCAGCGCTGATACGTGTCACCAGCATTCTTAGCCCGAACAGCATAGTGACGTAGCAAAACGAGCCGAACGGTGTGATGAAAGACGTAGCTGGCTGATCGGGGCCGTGCATAGAGATCTGATGGTACCAGGAGTAGGCATCGAGAAAACTAAGAGTTTAGCAGCCGGCGGTGGAGTTGACCACCTGATCTATACGCGACAAAGGAAATAGATCCTTTGGGCATGCTTTGTTGAGACTCAGGTAATCAACGCATATCCTCTATTTATCATTCTTCTTCTTAACCATTACAGGGTTGGCCACTCACTTGGGGTGGTAGACCTCTTAGATGAACATAGCATCTATCAACTTCATGATCTCCTCTCCAATGGCGCGGCGCTTCTCATCGTCGAAGCGTCAGAGTCGTTGCTTCACCAGTCGAGACCCAGGAATGATGTTGAGAGAGTGCTCGGTGACCTCCTTCGAGATGCCCGGCATATCAGACGGTGCCCTCGCGAAGACGTCCCAATTCCAAATGAGGAAGTCGACAAACGTGCTTTCCTATTTATCGGAGAGCGCCGTCCCGATCCTGGCCTTCCTAGTCGGGTCGATGTTGTCGAGGATGATCTCCTTGGATTCCTCGACGGGTTCGAAGGACGTAGAGGTTGAAGGCAAGGAGTCAAGGGTCAGGGCCGACGCCTTGGTCTTGCAGATCTCTTGGAGTTGGACCAACCCCGTGAGGGTGACGGCCAGCTCATAACTCTCTTGTTCGCATGCGAGTGCATGCTTGAAACGGGATGACACAGTGATGACGCCCTTAGGCCTCGGCATCTTGAGCTTGAAGTAGACGTAATTAGGGATGGCCATGAACTTGGCGTAGCAGGGCCGACTGAGGATGGTGTGGTAGGTGCCGGCGAAGTTGACCACCTCAAAGGTGAGCTTCTCTATCCTGAAGTTGTCGCGGTCGCCGAAGGGGACCGGCAAGGTGATCCAGCCTAGGGGTACTGTGCTGCCCCTGAGATGACGCCATGGAAAGGAGCGTGGCTCGGACAGAGGTCGGACTCCAAGAGCTTCATGGCTTTGAAGGTGTCGATGTAAAGGATGTTGAGGGTGCTGTCGCCGTCCATGAAGACCTCAGTCACGTGCGTGGTACCGATGATCGAATCGAGCACCAGAGGCAGACGCCCCGGCTGAGGCACGTAGTCGGGGTGATCAGATCTGTCGAAGGTGATCGGGGCTTCCGACCACTTGAGGTAGGTAGGCATGGTGGGGTTGGCGATATTGACCTCGCGCCAAGTCTGCTTCTAATGGCGCCGTGACTCATAGGCCACTGGCCCACCAAAGATCATCAGGCAGTCCTCCGGCTCGGGGAAAGCATTATCTGCGTTGCCCTCGGCTTCCTTCGCAGGAGGGTCGGGATTCTGAGGCTGGCGAAAGTCGGGTCGAAAGTTGCCTCTGAAGAACATCTGCATCACGTGGCAATCCCGAAGGGTGTGTTTGATGGGTGTCGAGTGGTTGGTGCAGGGCTTGTCGAGCATCTTCTCGAAGTGGTTGTTGTGGTCGGTTGGCTTCCTTGCTTGGGGTCAGGGCTGTTGCTCGGTGACGCCCATGAACTCGTCGTCTTGCCGGCGGTTCTTCTTTTGCTTCTTGCTGCTCAAGCCGCTCCCGAACTGATCGTCCCTGCGGCTGGAGCACCAGTCGGAGCGGTTGTCGGTCTTATGGTCGACCTTGAACTTCTCCTTGTCCTTGGTTCGATTCCGATCGAAGTTGGCTTGGACAGCTTCTTCCTCGGCAGCAAACATGGTGGCGATGTTGAGAAGGGCACTCATCGTCCAAGGGTTTTTACACCTCAGCTTGTGGACGAGCGCTTTGGATGTCGTTCCACAGGTGAAGGTGTTGATGATGTCGACGTCGCTCACGTCGGGCAGCTCGTTCTGCTTGCGTGAGAAACGTTGGATGTAGTCACTGAGAGATTCTCCGGGCTGCTACTTGCAATTCTTTAGTTCCCAGGAGTTCCTCGGGCGAGTGTATGTTTCTTGGAAGTTGCCGACGAAGACGCGACGGAGGTCGATCCAGTCGTGGATGCTGCCCGCAGGAAGGTGCTCAAGCCACCCCCTACTCGAGTCAAACAGGAAGAGTGGTAGGTACTGGATGGCGAGCAGGTCGCTGGCGCCCCTGGATCTATAGGGGAGGCGATAATCTTCGAGCCAATGGGCGGGGTTGGTCTCACCGGTGTACTTGATGATATTGATTGAAGCGCGAAATCTTTGCGGAAATGCAGCTCTCCGGATCTGGGTCTCGAACGCTTGGGGCCCGACCTCGTCAGGGTTGAGGCTCTGGAGGTGATCGTAGCTGAGCCGATGGTCGCGACGGTCGAAAGTTCGTTCTCGCCTGGACACGGCGCAACGCTCGCTCCTGGCTTGCTTTCTCGCGTTGATAGTGTGGCGAACGTCGCGATGCTCCCTGCGGCGCCGGCGAATGGTGCCAGCCAGTGGTTGAGGATTTTGTGCCTCGATCCGACCGCTGCGGCTGTCGATGGCCAGACTTCGTCGAGCGGCGCACGATCGTTGAGAGCTGCGGATCTTGGAGTGTTGTGGTCGAAATGATGGTTCAGTTTGCTGAAGCGCGCCGTCTAGGTTGACGCGTAGACGATCGTAGCTCTCCTTGAGAATGGGGTTGTCGGGCATGGCGGACTTGTAGAGGATGTAAGAAGCTGCCGCCAGGTTTTCACACGGCATCTCGAAGACGAGCGTGTCGCCATCTATGATCTGCTGATAGGTGGAATGTGTCGGGTTCGGGCGCTAGCGCTCGTCGCAGCAGCACCCTTGTCCGGAGCATCATCCCCGGCGGTTGATTGGCGTCGGAGGGCATCCTCGACGATGGAGAGAGCGCGACGATGCGGAGAAGTGTTGCCTTCCAGAGTCTTGCCGGGAGTCTTGTCCTCCGCGGCGTTGGGAGCCTGAAGCACTCCCGCGCCGGCTCGTAACCCAGCACCGTATGAGCTGGATGATGACGAGACGCGCGCCGCTTGCACGGGGCCCGAAGACAAAGCTCGCCGCCATTGTCGGCGACGAAATCTAGACTTCCAAAACAGAAAGCCTTGCCAGCAGCGAAGACAGGGAAGCTCCACGATCGACCATCACAAGCGATGGCAACCGCGAAACTCCCAAAATGCATGTGAGAGATCGAAGTTTCTCTCACTAGAGCGAAAATCGAAGCCATCGAAAAGCGAAGCGAAAACGTACCACAAAAAACCGCCCTTGCTGGCGTGCCAACTGTCGGTGTTTTGATCACCGGCACAGTAAAATTTACATTATCGGAGGGAGATACGGTGCGCTCTTCGAATTCAAAGTGGCCAAATTTACGAAAGACACGAGAGTTAGCCTGGTTCGGGCCATTGACGAGGCGTAATATCTTACGTCCCGGAAGAGCGGGTGGATCATATAAACTCAAAAACACGATTATAATGGCAGAAGGGCCTTGGCTCGGGCCAAAACCCTAGCAAGCGTATGTGGATATGGTTACAATAGACTGTTCGAACTTGCTTACTTGTCCTCATAGGCCTCCGGTATCCCTTTAAATAGAGGTCAGACCAACCTTGACGCCTACAAAACCTACTTACCCTCTGTCGGATGGGGCCACGGTCATCGTCGAAGTTGATCCTCTGGCACCAGAGCAGACTGTCGGTGTCCTTCAATCATCCTTTGTCCAATTGTTGGGGACAAAAGACACTTTTTTGTTTCGCTTTAATGTTTGTCGAAACGCTTTACCGATTGTCTTGTTGCTTTACTTCCTTCTGGAATGCTTTACCTCCGGTAGGGCTGTTTTACCTCCTGCTGTACGTTGTCAAGAATCTCTGTGCTTATCAGAAGTTAACCGTTAAGGCGGTGGCCGATTTTCGAGGGTCAGGCGGGAGTGTAGGCTTCTAGCCGTTGGCTGGCTGTCTTATCGTCATGTGTCACCGACCCTTCGATGGTCGGGCTGTCGCGCTCGTATGGTCCTGACCATTGAGGGCTGGGATGTTCTATAGTGGCCATACGAGCGCTGGGACGTTCTACAGTGGCTTGATGTGATGAAGTCCTTCGTGGGCCGCAGATTGGTCTATGAGTCGTAGCTCATGACTGGGTCTTTGTATTCACTCAGGCCTATAAGTACCTGAGGTATATGATCTCAACAAAAATTTTAAACACAGCTCAATCAAGGTGGTCAACAAATTGGCTGGAAAGGGAATTCACGCATCGCATTTCAATTCCCTTCATCCGTTGCATTGGATCACGCGTGGACATGATTTTCCTTTGGGGGCGCACGCACGGGTTTGGCCTTTCAATGTGTGATTCTTCCTTCGTAATCTGAGCTCTATACAAACTTAGGATTGGACTTTGTCATCTTAGGGTATGTGCAACAGAGAGACGTGGTGTCTGTAAGAGTCAATTATTTAACATATAAACAGTTAAAAAGACAAACCATACAATGAACTGTCTGTAAACTTTTTAATGCTTTACATAGTCAAGATCAATCATGAATACAATTGTGTATCTCATTGTGTTGCATTGAAAAAACCATTAAGAATAAATAATACGAAAATATTTATTTAAAATAAAGAATATAAATGATGTATTATATAGTCGCAACGATGAGCCATACTTCTCATAATCACCCGACCTGCAGCTCATGAATATTTCTCATACATTTGTTATTTTTCTACTCTGTATGCAGATAGAAGGAATACTAAAAGAAGCACTCTTCCTCCCTTACAAAATCGTCAAAGCATCTATCAGAAAACATCTTCCTCTGATAAATCCTTTACCAGAAGAGCAAAATTATTGAGATGTCGTATAATCTTTTTTGTAGTAATGAACTGAATCAAAATCCATATGACTGAATGCAATTCAAGGTTTCAGGAATCGACAAATCCCCAAACTTCTCGTGCATGGAAGATCAATCAAAATCTATCCAAGATTAATTTTGTTTCTGTGTTTTGGGTGAAGGTTGAAGGCAAAGGAATTGTTGTGATTCATATTGGCTGAGGTCGACTTGCAGCTTAGCAAGGCACCACGGTTGCACACCAAACGCGTTGCAACGAACAGGTCATGTAGCCGCTGCGACAAGCTCTCGCTGTGGAGCAACGGCAGCACCATTGGCCACCATCAGAGGAGTTGCCGACGTCGACGCTGCTTGTAGACACCACCGCATCCACCGGCATCGACTCCGCGCGCAGACTGCACCTCCACGACCTGACTGACCCCTCTCCAGATCCCAGTGCGATGCCTAGATGTTGCTTCCCCCATCTGCATATGTCTCGACCAGTTGGACCCTCACCGCCGCCCCCTGCCGTGCCACCACTTCCGCCGCCCTCCGCAGCGCACGCCAAGGAGCTCTTTCCTCCGCCCCCTCGCTGGTGCTTTGCTCTTCCTTCTGGAGGCCACCATGGCGACGCGAATGATAAAGCAAGCGAGCGAGAAGGCGGAGCGGAAAGGGGAAGACAGATGGATTTGGCGCGCGCACAACCTTTTCCTTCACCATCCCACATGGGATCCTACGTCGCCGTCGATCAGGAAAGACGGGCTCTACAACGCTGCTCAGGTCGTCGAGATGACTTCGTAGCACGAGCCATGGCCGTTGCCTCACGAGACAACGCCGAGGCCGTCTCCAAGCGCAACGAGGGGCTTTTTTGCAAAAAGTCAGGTATGGAGACGGAAACCGACGACCGTTGTACATGCTCTTAGGCTTAGGCCTTGTTCATTCCTCCCTCTCCCACGTACGCCCTCTATCTATTTTTCATCAGCGCATTAGCCTTGACGTAAAGAACAAAAAAAAGGGCTATCGCTCGTAACTGACATCACGATCTGGTTGCAAGTGCTCCATTTCCCAATTAGTTTTGTGCTAATTACTACTGCCATTGCCAGCCAACCAACCACTTTGTAGCTGCTAATCCTGTGGACCAAGAGCTAGGAAGCATGCGCACTCCCCGATGTTTAAAACAGAAATACGCAGACCAATCAAAGACAAAGCATTCTGGCTAATACGCATATGAAAAGTAGACAAAAAGAGTTGTTAACGCTCGGATCGAGTAACGCAAGGAGAGCACTAGGTCGTGCGGGTCGCAACGGATCAGATCGAAGAGGTCGCTTTCGATTAGTTTGTGAAGATATAAATATCACGATTTCACTGTGAAAGGTGGCTAGATTTACGAGCGAACCTGTAAAGTGGTAGACGACGTGCTTTTGTGACGAATAATGACTAGTTTACAAGCAAACTAGCAAATACTGTCGAATCTTTCAACATGAGCATCGCCAGACGTACCCTAAATCGGCTGGCAGGCATTAAAATGTCATCTATGGCCGTAGAGACCAGTAGATGAACAGCATAGGGGGTTTCAAAAAGGATTAAGGTTTAGAAGGTAAAAAGTAAAGGGACAATTGATAGAATCCACTGGGTTACCTCCTCAATCGACTTTAGGCTTCGTTATATAAAAGTAGAGTGGTCTTATCCCGTAGAGCCACAAATCTCTTTGATTAGAAAATAAATTAGCTCTGATTTAGTGTAAAAACTACTAAAAGCAGACTTCAGGTACCGAACACTCTGGCACATTGCTGAAGACTTCGGTGGGCAAAATCTCTCGTCCAAGGAGAGCTTACCGGACACTCCGGTACCGGATACTTCAGCATTTTGCCGGACACTCTGGTGGCAGCTCGAACGTTTTTTTAAGTCCGTAATTTTCTTGTCCGGTCTCCAAATTAGGCGATCTATATATCTGTTTTGATCATCTTAGCGAGGGCTACATGATGGAATCTTCAAATCATGAATTTGTCTTCATCTTCATAGCTTTTTAAGCACTTCTTTGCTTTTTAGTGGAATTTAGCCAAACTCTTCGAAAATATCTTTCATGTCCTGAAAAACAAGTTGGAAAACAATTCATGCGAAACAATCATTATCAGATGTATTTGGTCTACCAAACTGGAGCATTCGGTTTGTGAAACCGAAACTTTCGATCTTTCCAAGATGCAAAATTTGAGTGTCAACACATGCCCTCCTGTTTTTTTGGCAAAGCTAGCGTGCTAAAAAAATATTTTTGTTACCCAAAATTGCTCAAGTATAATGATAAACAAGATACCAATTATCAAGCACTCATATAAAAAACTTATCAAGTAGCCGAAATAATATTCTATCAATTGTAGCAATGCGTTAGATTGGATTAACTAAATATTTCGGCTATTGAATCATTGATGTTCAATCTATAGTCTGGCATTACACCGGATGGTCCAGTGCGCAAAACACCCGAACTCAAGAGGGCTTGCCGGATAGTCCGACAAATCACCGGACATTCCGATGGTCAGACATTCCAGTCATGCACCGAACAGTCTGGTGTGTAAAGCACCTGAACCCGAGAGAGCTTGCCGGATACTCTGGCATTATACCGGATACTTCGGTCACCGGACATTCCAGTCCTGCACCGGACAGTTCGTTATGCAATGCACCTGAACCCGAGAGGGCTTGTCGGATACTCCAGCATCGTACCGGATACTTCGGTCACCGGACATTTCGGTCTTTTACTGGATAGTCCGATGTACAAAGCACAAGAACCCGAGAGGGCTTGCTGGACAATCCGATCACCGCACCGGATATTTCGGTGGGTAA
Organism: Zoysia matrella; assembly: GCA_001602295.1. Lineage (NCBI taxonomy): Eukaryota > Viridiplantae > Streptophyta > Magnoliopsida > Poales > Poaceae > Zoysia > Zoysia matrella. The sequence continues at coordinate 88,191 of BCLG01000075.1, forward strand.
AATGCCCCAAACACTCTGGCATTATACCGGACACTCCGGTGACTACAGATTTTGCCCAAAGTGATAACCAAATCAACCATTGGCCTTGTTTTCTCGCAAGATAACATTCATATTCTTGGCCGAATGGAACTAAGCGTTTCACCACTTATTTGACAAGTATGACAGATATTTCTATTGTAGCATCTTCTTCCTTACATTTCACTTAGCGGCTTTGCCTCCCGAGTGTCGAAGTTATTAGTAGCTCAACGATAGTCGGTTACAACTCATCGGCTATTAAAGTCTCATGCTCTTCTACCCATGTCAAAACTATGTCGTTTTGCATTTAAGCACGCTCATTAAATTCTTTAATGTTCGGCAATAAAACTTAAAAGCTCATAAAATGCTTATATGCAAAACTTTAAAATTCCTTTGAAATATTAATTTAAAATTACATAGGCAATGACTAAAAAGACTTTACAGAACTTTGATTCGGCTCCATCCAAGTTTGAAACAAAAAGAGCCGAATTATCATTTCCTAAGACAAAACTGAAACTCCCTGATTGCCAAATCGGGACTTCCAGTTCTTCAGGATTTCAACGTTGGCAATTTCGAGTATCGGTCATTTGACAATTGAAAATTAAGTTTCATCGGCATTGCAACCGGATACTCATCATGCCAAATACATAGCTACAATCACTATGTGCCTAAAGCTTAACAATACCAAATTCATGATATAAGATTTAGCATCTAGGCATACATCAATGTAAGCACTACGATCCATCCTTCATATAATTTATATGACCAAAATAGACTTCAAGAAATAATACAAATGTCATATATGTTGTTATTTCGGTCTTCATAACTAAAATTAATTTCAATAATTGTATGATCTTTTGAACATAACCCTTCATAGCATGAGCAATATTTGTACTTTCAAAGATTAAAATAAGACAAAGAAGGATGAGAGTAAACATATGGAGATGGCTCAAACTCATACGCATTGGTGACATGGACAATGAATCAAGATGAAGAAATGACCAATAATCTTGATGATCGGGCACATACCTTAATTGTTTCTTAGCACTTCTTTTCCCCACTATCTTATTTGCACCCATCACATGATCACCACGATTGTCACGTTCTTGCAAATTCTCTTTGCGAATCCATACCATGCCTTTCTCTTTCAACTTTCCGCGATAAGTTTTTGCAATTCCTTCATTTGCCAATTTGAGAAACCGAGTGGACCACTCAGTTTTGTTTTTACCTTGTAAATTGGCAATTCTAATTTGCTCTTGGACACCTCCAACTTCTTTAGTTCAGATTTGGCACAAAGAATATCAACACTTGGTTGCTTCATCTTTTTGCTATTAATAGCTGAAGCTTTCAAAGCATGAATTGGCTTTCCATCACTTAAATTTTGATTTGAACTTTTATCCTTACGGCCATCTTTTTTGACACAATAGACTTGTCAAACCACCTTTCTCTTCTCTTGATCTTTGACCAATTCTTTGTATCGAAACGATCTCTCATGCGTGGTTGTCTTTTTGTATTTATATTTTACCTAGGATAGAATTGAGGTTGCATCCATGAACTATGCCACTCCTATGATGAATAAGAATGAAAACCTACAGTAGGTGATTCATATGGCATCGGCATAATTGGCGTGAAAGAAAGATATGGAGCCTCTAAAAAACTTTTTTCCTTTGTCGATTCCAACCCTCATGTTTGTATTTTGAAGGCACTCTTGATTGCTTGGGGTAGTTTAGCTTAGAAGCACTCCTCGCATCTCTTTCTCTTACATATTTAGCCAAAAGCTCTTCAAATGTAAGCTTTAACTTTCTACCCTCATGTTTGTCATGGAATTTACCTCCTTCAATCTTTTTTATATTGATTCTTGGATTTTTGCTCATTTCATTGACTCTATGAAAACTGAAAGTTTCGATTTGGTAAACCGAACATTTCGATTTTTTCAGCTTTGCTAGGTTTGACCGATTTGAAGTTAATCGGTCATGAGCAAGCTTAAAAACCTTTTATTGCCCCCCAGTGTACGATGGATCTTCAACAACCTCATTAAAATTGTTGCTTTTAACAATATCATCATGAGTCTTATCGGCACTACATTCTTTTCGTCAGAGGGCTTTAAACTATTTTTACCAAGAATCAACTCATTATTTTTAGATGAATCGGCCCGTGACCGATTTGGTAATCTTTTACTATCAAGACCAATTGAAGCCAACTGGTCATCCTTATGTGTTTCTCCAAAACTTAATCGACCTTCATCAATGGCCGATTGGACTTTCTGACAGAACATATTGCAATTCCTAGTACTATGATCAAAAGAATTATGCCACTTGCAATATGCTTGTTTCCCTATATCTTGCAGTGATGAAATGACGTTGTGATCTATGATCCTTATAAAATACTTATGTTTTTGTTTTTGGATGCTTTAGAATTTATTACCACACTAGCATCGGTTTTTGCAACATTGGTTAATCTTGATTTTGTTCTTTTAAAACCCGAATGGCCACAAGTAAACCATTTAGATAACAACTTGGGCAATGATGAAGTTGAGACTTTGAATGCTAAAATATTACTGTTATCGGCCTTTCTAATTTTTACAATGCATGGACCGACACTATGTGAAGACTCTTTGTTGCTAACAAGGAAATTACCCTCCTCAATCGATCTTTTAGCATTATTTTCTATGGCAGTACTAATGCATGTATTAACTAAAAATTTATGATCTGATTAGAAATTAAGTAAAGTATTTGTAAAGCATACCTTATCAAATGTGTTGGAGAGACATGGAACCTTGATATGAATTGAACTGTGGTATGGCAACGCCTTCATCTTCCTTTCGTCTCTATCTCCATGCTCTCGTTGATGATCTTTGCTAATTGCACCTTGTTCGGTTACGGGTTGAGGTCGATGAATAATGGAATAATCACTTGACAAACATATGACCTCTTTAGAAAAATTAATCATAGCTACCTTTTTACATTTGATATCTTTATGTGTAGCTGCGTTTGTTTTCTCGATCTCGCTTGTAACCAATAATTCAGTAACAATCGGCTTTTTATTGGAACGACTCCTAATTCTTGCGAGAAACTCTGCAAAATCTGATTTAATTTCTTTTTATACTCGAAAATGCATCTTAAGGGAACATAGGAGCCATTGTTGAATTTTCACCCATTCGGCCATGATCGTAATTTACACTTAAAGCCGAATTAGTGGGTGAAATATATGAAAGCATGGCATGTGGAGGTATGTGGATGCTTGCTAAATTTTCATTAATTCGGCTATAATTTTCAGTAGCATCAGAAGCCGAATTATGACCATTAAGATTTGAGTATAGTGTTGAATTTATAGGTGTAACCTCCACTCTATTAATATGCGAGACATCATATGGCACTTGAGAACAATTATATGAAAGATATGAACTATCAAGGCCATATGTGTCATGTATCGACACATTATATGAAGCTATCATAGATAGTGCAATTGGTGCCGATGCATTAAAAGAAAAAACACCATATTGGGTATTCATAAAATTATTGGTATGTGTTGTTTCATAAAACTTAGCCGAACCCATGATGTTGGCCCGACCTTGATAACTACCTATCGGCATATGAGCTTGCCCCATTTTTGATGCATGAAGATATGTGTATTGAATGTTGCTAGTAGAATCTAAACTTGGAGCAAATGTATCATGAACAATGGGTCTATGCATATATTTAGAATAATGATCTAAATAGTTAAGGCCACTATCAATATAATGACTAGTCGATGCAATATGCTCACTAGCAGTTGATGAGAATTCGTGGTGCTTGCAAAATGACCATTAAGGGTTTCTATTGGATTTGCATATTCTACCTTACGATCATCGTAGCAGTATGAACAGCCCGTCATGTACTCCATTCTTGTCTTGATCAAACCACAAGGTGGCCTTGACTCTTTCTTCTTCTTTATTCTTGGCCTTTACAAGTAGAATCTGTAACAAAAGAAAGAACAACCACAAATAGATGCAATCGGCCCAAAGAGGCCAGACGCGATGTTTATGACGAATCACAAAGATGGATCAATTAGTGAAAAGGCTAGGTTAGAAAAATTCGGTTACTACGATGAAAACCGAATAATCGTCCCTAGCGGAGTCGCCAAAAAGTGTGTTAACGCTCAGATCAGGTCAACGAATGGAGAGCACCAAGTCGTGCGGGTCGCAACGGACTAGATCGGAGAGGTCGCCTCTGATCGGTTTGTGAAGATGTAGGTATCACGATTTTGTTGTGAAAGGCGGCTAGGTTTACGGGCAAACTTGCAAAGTTATAGACAACGCGCTTTCGTAGTAAAGAACGACTAGTTTATGAGCAAACTAGCGAAGGCCGTCGAATCTCTCATCCGGGAGGGACCTCGTCTGGGCGTGAGCGTCACCGGACGTGCCTTAGATCGGCCGGCAGACCCTAGGACATCATCTATGGTCGTGGAGACCGGTGGATGAACAACGTAAAGGGTTTGGAAGAGGATTAGGGTTTAGAGAGGTAAAAAGTAAAAGAACAATTGGTAGAATCGATTGGGTTACCTCCTCAATCGGCCTTAGGCCTCTTTATATAGAGGTGGGGTGGTTTTACCCTGTGGACACGGGGTTCTCTTTGATTAGAAAACAAATTAGCTCCGATTTGGTGTAAAAACTACCAAAAACAAACTTTAGATACCGGACACTCCGGCACATTGACAGATACTCAGGTTAGCAAAATCTCGCATCCATAGAGGGCTTATCGGGCACTCCGGTACCGGATACTCCAGCATTTTGCTGAACACTCCGGTGACGGCTCAAACATTTTTTGTCAAGTCCGTAATTTTTCCGTCTGATCTTGAAATTAGGCGATCTATATATTCGTTTCGATTGTCTCGGTGAGGGCTACATCATAGAATCTTCAAATCTTGGATTTGGATTCATCTTCATGTCTTTTTATGCACTTCTTGTTTTAGTGGAATTTAGCCAAACTCTTCGAAAATATCTTCCATATCCTGAAAAACATGTTGGAAAATAATTCTTGCGAAATAATCATTATCAGATGTATTCGGTCTACCAAACTGGAGCATCCAGTTCGCGAAACCAGAACTTTTGGTCTTTTCAAGATGCAAATTTTGGGTGTCAATAGGAATATATTAGAATTGAATTGGATTAGATTGAATCCATTACTCCCTCCGGTCTTAGTTTTCATGACATCCTGCTATTTCTTGTTTGGATACTAATTTCTAACGTTTTATGTTTTCAAAGCATTTTTGCGACTGAAATACACTCACAACCTCTCTAGCTCGAGATTCCAAGTGTTGTTGTGAATATGCCCAGATTTTGCTGTTTCAATCCTTTGCACATGGATGTGCGTTGTGTGTGACCTTTTAGCGTCAATAGATAGGGAGAGGCAAGAGGTTTCCAGATATATTAGAAGGATGTCATCTTCCCCTAATCCTCGTTGGGCTACTCCCGGTGGAGTCCCTATCATACTAGAATGGTGTCCTTAATGTACGCTCCACTCTCGGAGTGGAAGCACTAGTAATCCTCACTTCCCTAGATATACCTTCTTCGAGGAATGTGGACTTTACCATTCTTGGAGAATGATCGGTAAGTATCTTTTCTTATTTTAGGAATGTTGACTCCTTTTCACTCTCTATGTCCAATTTAGAAATGCATTAGCTTTGTTTCTGTTTGCAGGATAGAGAGTTTCTTATTGCATTTAAAAAATAATATACCATTTTTCTTTGTGTCCAAGTATCCTTGTTATATATCAATGTTTACCTGTTTTCAATAATTTTGCAGGTTATTCACCCCATTGATACTATCACTTCTTTCCAAAGTGTGTTCATTGGCTTTCAAAGTGTGAAGCCCATGGAAAAAGGTCCAACTCTCATGGCTTGTGATGTGGGTAAACCATGACAAATAGTCTCACCTTACTAGTTTAAAGAGGGATATACCAACTTAAATAGCCAGTGACCCAAAGCATAGCAATCCTAGGTTAACACTTTTACGCGAAGCGATGACAAAAGCGTAAGCGAATTGCTGTGTAGGTGTGGCCCATGCACGTGTGCGTGGGCATGAGTCATATTTGAGCTTGGGTTGTTACAGAATGGTATTAGAGCCGACCTTCGCTGTGTCACGGACACGTAAGGTTAGGGATGCAGATATGGTGCGCATGACATGTGCGTCCTACAGGGTAATAGCATGATGCATATGCTGTCGTTGATGTACGGACGTGGCCAGGGAGGATCGATCCTGTGCGTCTATCCCTTATGTGTGGACAAAGACGTCGAGTCCTTTGAAGGTGGGAGTCTGCGAGGCCCATGAAAAAAGGCCCAACTCCTATACTTTTAGGTGTAAGTAAACCATGAGAAATAGTTCCACCATACTAGTTCGAAGAGGGATAGACCAACTTAAATAACCAGTGACCCAAAACATCCCCAAGTTAAACCTTTTACGCGAGGATGAAAGCGTAAACAGGTTGTTGTGTAGATGTGGCTTATATAACATGTGCGTAGGCATGAGCCGTATTTGGGACTGGGCTGTTACACAAAGATAAGCCTAAGGTAGTTGTTGTATGCCATTTTATGTGTTATCCTATAGCTGCAACTTTATGACAATTGTGGGTTAACAAGAAACATAGCTCAGTAACAGTGATTGCAGAGTTCCTATGGCATCTATCGTCGGATGATGGGACTTTCTACTTTGATGATAAGCATGTTGATGGTTATGAGTACAAGGGCCCCATAATGACATGTTCTTCAGTATTATGGAGTGTCGCCTCTTTTGCAGGTGTAGCGTCTAAGAAATTTAATGTGCATATCATTTTCACTTTTTCATACCTATTAATTATGTTCATGTGTATAAGCACCATTCTTTATAATTACAACAAAATCAACATACCCCTAGGATCAAGTGACCGAGGAGGAGAGTTGAATCAGGTACTCACTAATTCTAACTTTTATACACCTTATCGCCAACTGGAGAGCTAGCACTCAATTCCTAGCATACTAGTGATATGAGAACTCAAAGAATAACCTAATATACTAGAGGCCATCAACAAAGAACACTAGAACCCAACTAAAGATAAACAAGAACAATAAACTAGTCTAGAGAGATAAACCAAAGACGGAGCTATAAACTTGCTAGACAAAAGATAGCAAACAAGGTAAACTAGCAAGAAGCTAAGGAGGCATCAAGCAACTCCTACATATGCTTGTTGTGATATCAAAGCAAACAAACAATACACACTAACCTGATAGCCACCATGAGTGAACTAGGAGCAACCTATCAATACTACTTGCATGAATAAAAGAGTGGAAGGTAAAGAACAAGTAGTAAAGAGAGAAATGAGGCTCAAGATTTTTTCCCGAGGTCTCGGAAGGATGGCGCCTTCCCCTACTCCATGTTGGACCATTCCCATCGAAGTACTAGTCCCTCCCGCCATTCTTAGAACATGCTCTCTAGGGCACACTTCACTCTCGGAGTGAAGTTACCAGTGATCCCTGCTATAGCGAACAATGCCCACTTGCAAGAGCAAGCATCTAAGGCTCGGGCGCTCACTTTTGGTGTCCCTTTCAAGCGGCTTCTAACCAGTCTAGGCTGTCATAGACTAAGAGTAACAAGTCTTATCACTCCTCTCTAGCCTCACAAGCTCTAAGAATGCGTGGATGCTCTAGCTACTCTCTCTTTAGCACTAAAGATCTTCCAATCTTCACTTGTGCTTTTCTTGGTAGCTCTTGGCTCTCACAAGATATTCTTTAAATTCTTCTGGCCATTGGACATCTTCTCTTGGGCTGGCACATGGTTATATATAGGTTACCAATTCCATAATAGCCATTTATAGCCGTTGCCAAAAAAATTGTCTGCTTTTTCCAATCACTAGACTCTTCGGTGACTTTGATCACCGGACTGCCTAGTGATCACCTTCGTCTTGAGCTCCAAGAATATCCTTTTTGGACTTCATCTTATCCTAGTCACTGGACTGTTCGGTGACCTCACCCGACTGTCCGATGACCAACTCCTTCGATGATCCAATCGCTTGCAACTTTCTTTGGAACCTGCAGCCTTCATAGTCACCGGACTGTCCGGTGACCTCACTGAACTGTCCGATGACCATTTCTTCCACTTTTCAAACTACTATTTAGAATTCCACATCCTCTATAGTCACCGGACTGTCTGGTGACCTCAACGGACTGTTCGAGAACCATTTTATCCACTGAAACAGCCGAGTTCGCCTTCTCTGGAAATGCTGAAACTTATAGTCATAGAACTATCTAGTTACCTATTCTGAAGCTGAAACTTGAATTTTTCACTACCATCTTGTTTCCAACTCCTTCTCTTGCTTCCTCATCTTGTCTTTTGTCACCTTAGTGTCATTGGGGACTCCTAGAGCATCCAAACACCCTAACACTCATGTGACCAAAGAGAAATGACTCAACACCTCTTAATAGTACCGGTTTACCAATGGACTCAAAGCCTACATCTAAGCCACACTTGGCTCTAGCTCATCCTTAGCCTTGATCTACCTTCAACCGCGATGCTTCATTAAGAGTCCAATCACCATATGAGTCGTCGATGATCCTCGAGGAAGCTAACTCATATATTCTTGATATAAGCATATATTGAACCTACATCCAACAAGTTAGTTCATGGTCCTCACTCAATCACTAAAATATTCATACATTTGAGGTTTCCAATACTTCAAAGGTCATGAAGCTTATACCTAGTGATAAGCCTTGACAAAGTTCTACCTTGGTATTAGGCTCCCTACACTATTAGAATCTGCATGTTTCCCTAGGGAACCGTAGGGAAAGGATACACCGTAGGGGAAGTATTTCCCTAGGAACTCCCATAAGAAATGTTTCCCAAGGAGAAATTTGACGGGAAAGGGCGACTGCCCTGCGGTTTTTTAGGGAACTATAGGGAAAGCTGAGATTTCCCTACGAAGTTTGGTTCCCAGAGAAAATTGGTGGGTCCATTTAAAAAAAATAAAAGGGTGCGGGCTCACATCCCAGGGCATTGGCCTCTACCGCCTGTCCTCTGCCACCGGTCCTCCTCACACCACCATGCCGCTGGTCCGCCTCCTCAGGCGACGACTGATGCCACTGCCTGCAGTTGCCGCAAGCTACAGCTTGCTTGCTGTGCTGCTGGGCTTGTCGTGCGGAGGAGAGGCAAGCTTGTCCGTGTCTTATCCAACATTGTACTTTGATGCTGCTCTCGAGGTGCACAAAAGAGTACCTGGCCTATCGACACCATCCTCAAACTTGTATCTCTACAAATGCTTCTTTGATTCAAGTAAGTATTTGTGATTCTCTGGCATGCTAATAGTCTGTTGATTTAATATCTAGTTCTTATTACTTGTGGATTCATCGCTCTATATTGCTTAGAGTACCTTAGTCCTTTAATATTAGCGGCAGGACTAAGGTAGTAACTTACTTTGTAGTTGTGGTGTTTAGGATACTAGTTACCTTTGTTTATTTCACACTCCACGGTCTATAAAGGTAGGTGCAGGTGGTAATAGCCATGTTCGTCCTTTGAAATCCTTCATGTTTGAGTATGTGGTAGTGATGGAAGCTGAAGCAGCCTATGGATTGAGGTGGAAATCGGTGCCGAAGTAATGCCCTAGGAATTGATCTTACCTTATCCCGGACTTGGATATCTTGAGAACCCCTCTCTACCCTAGCCTACATGTGTTTGATAACCTTGGAATACTCTAAGAGAAGTGATATAGTGGTATTCCGCACGCTTACGGATTTATCTGTGGACGCACCTCACCACTGCAGGCCGGCACGCTCAATGCTGCCGGCGCACCGCGCTGCTGCCTACCAGCCCTGCTCGATGCTGCCGCCTCACCGCGGCCAGCTGGGCCCTGCCTTCCGAAGAGAGATGAAAGAAGCTTAGTGAAGAAATGGGGAGGACAGAGGAGAGAAGAGAGGAGGATTCTATTTGAACTGAGTGACGGATGGAGAGAGATAAGGATAGCCAGATATTTCAATCGGGGAGGAGAGTTTCTCGACGAAAGTGGTCACAATACTAGGGGAAGATTAGGTTTCCCTAGGAAAATTAAATCTCCTATGGAAAAGCATAGCTTTCCCAAGGAATCCGAGTATAACCACAAGGAAAGAGAGATTTCCCCTACGGTTTCTGTACTGTCATAGGGAAATTTGGTTTCTGCAGTGTTTGAAAAAAGACCCTAGGGAAAGCCCCAATTTTCTTGGGAATCTGGAAGATTCCAATAGTGTTAGTAACTCAAAGATTGCTTTAATCAGATTGTGGCTTTATCATTCTTAGGGAACAATATTTAAGTTCTCTTTTGTCATTCATTTTAGGATTGTGGACCTATTTTCATTATGTATGTCCAATTTAGAAATATATTAGCTTTGTTTCTGATTGCAGATCAGAGAATTTTGTATTGCATTAAATAAAAGAAACAACATATGTTAGGATCGCTCACTCAGGTAAGTGTTTATCACAAACACTTGATCCTTTTTTGGTTGGAAATCACTTCTTCTCTCTCTCAGCAATGTGTTTGTCACAAACACACACACACCTACATAAAGCTTACACAAGTACTCAATACATGCAAACAAGTTTTGGTTGATGCGGCCACCACGCAGCATCATAGTTTTCTATTATATATAGACTCTTAAATATGCAAGCGAGAATAACCAGCCACTACCGCACGGCCACAACTCACGCCACAACTAAACAAATTCTTTCATGCAAAGGCCATGCATACAAGGACCCATTCTCTAGCCAACAAACTCTCTTCGTGATCTTGACCCAGGCTCCACTTTGTAGCACCATGCATGCATGCACAACGACGTTGGCCACTTCTTGCATCTAACATGCTGCTTCTCGCAGCACTCTGTGTGCATGCAGTTGGACTTGGCCATCAGATAGACTTGTTCACGAAGATTGTTGGCTCCATCATTCATCCATGCAACACTACTTCACCACTGCAACGTTCGCATCGCACAATACGTCGTTTATCCTTCAGCCGATAGTTGTGCCAGATATGTATGTATCTCACGTACACATCTCCTAATTGCAAGTGACCTACACTAACTTAACTACATGCAAGATGAAAATTAAACATGCACATACATGAATCAAGGTTAGTTCCAACAATATTCCCCTAATCTTGATTCTTCATTATTTGAGGAGAAGGAAAAGACTTAGAATAGTGCAGGATCATCACTTGCATAGCTTTGAGCTAACAGGGCCTTCTCCTCCTCGTTCTTAGGATATTTCCAAGCAAAATGTCCATAGTCTTGACAGTCGTAACTTTTTACCTTGCTCTTGTCCTTCCGCTCACCGTGGCCACAACCTTTCAACAAGAGAAGCTGCTCCTCCTTCTGGATTTCTCGTTTGTTGAGCAGCTCTTCATGGGCCTTCAACGATCCAATGGCCTCCTCCACAACCATCTTGTTGATGTCACTAAACAGCATCAATAATGAAGTGATGTTGATGAATTTGCTGGAGACGGCTCACAACAGCTTCTTCATGACATACTTCTCATCCATCACATCACCAAGTTCACGTATGTGCCCAATGAGCGACGTGAACCTCTCAACGAAATCATCCATGGAATCTGCAGCACCCATCTTTAGGTTATAAAAAATCAGAATGTAAGGATTTGATCCTTGCTTCGAGGACACGCGTGGCGCTGACATGCATGGAGCGCAGCACCGCCCACATATCATCGGCAGTCTCCTTCTCAGCAACACATAGCAGCATCTTGTCGTCGATCGACTGCATGATGATCGTCAAGGCCAACTAATCAACGCTCTCATCGACAGCCTGGCTGCCGCCGTAGGATCAACAGCACCCCATGTGCCATTGGTGTGTAAGAGGAATTTCATTCTTATCATCCATGCCAAGTAGTTCATCCTTGTTAGCATTGGGAACGGGAGCCTCCCCGTCGTTGCACGCCCGCCGAGTTGCCCGAACCATTGCTCATAATGGCTTTGCCTTACGAAGTATCATTTGTGCGGCATCATCTTCATCAACCTGGTTTTGAATACCAATTGTTAGGATCACTCACTCACAGGTAAAGTGTTTATCACAAACACTTAAATCTTTTTTTGGTTGGAAATCACTTCCTCTCTCTCTCTAGGCAATGTGTTTGTCACAAACACACACCTAAAAAAAGCTTCTGTGGTGAACACACAAGGACACAACATAGGCAAATAAGTTTTGGTTGATGCGGCCACCATGAAGCATCATCGTTTTCTATTATATATAGACTCTTAAACATGCGAGAATAATCGGCAACTATCGCACGCCGCAACTCATGCCACAACTAAACAAACTATCATGCAAAGGCCATGCATGCCAGAACCTATTATCTAGCCAACACAACTCTCTTCGGGATCTTGGCTTAGGCTCCATTTTCGTAGCACCATGTATGCATGCACAACAAAGTTGGCCGCATTTACCTCTGACCTGCTGCTTCTCATATCACTGTGTGCATGAAGTTGGACTTCGCCCTCAGATAGACTTGTTCATGAAGGCTATTGGCTTCACCACTCATACATGCAATACTGCTTCACTCCGCAATGTCCCCATTGCACAGCACGTCGTTTGTCTTTCAGTTGATAATTGTGCCAGCTATATACATATCTCATGCGCACATCTCCAAATTGGAAGTGGCATACACTAACTTAACTTCATGCAAGATGAAAATTAAATATGTAGATACATGAATGAAGGTTAGTTCCAAGGACGTACTCCCTCTGTTCCTGTATTGTTGTCGCAGATGACTTCTAACATCATTTTAGACTATCCGTCTTATGTAAATAAGTTTGACAAATATCATATATTTTATTATAAATTACTTTACCTTTATGATTAAAGATATGTCAATCACGATAGGTGTAGTATGCAGTGCGCAAGGGTTTCTTTGATGCTGTTTCTCCCGCCTGAGCAACCCATCCTTCACAGTTATAGCTGGCCAATGGGTCAGGCTGGGCTGGCATAGCACGGGCCTAGTCGGGCTCGGGCCAACTCTGAGGCGGCCCGATACAGCTCAGCTAGTTGATCGGGCCGTGCCATGCTGGCCTGCAGTGCCGACTGCCCAGGTCTAAGCATGACCAAGTAGATTTTTCACGGGCTGGGCTAACCCCGATCACAATAAAAAATAAATATTGTTTTCCGAAGAAATTACTAGAAACTAATTAGTAGTGTATAATTTCAAAAATCCTAAATTTTAAACATAGATTTGTCAAATTATATATATTTCAATATTAAATTTCTGTAAAATGATAAACAAGTCGGGCGGGCTATGCTGGGCAGACGGTCTATATGGGCCCGATATCAAACCTAACTGGGCCAGCTTAAACGGGTCGTGCCCATACCAGGGCAACGAGTCTGTGGCTAGGCCCAGACACGGTCCGTATCATGCTTCGTGCAAGCCCGACATGATCCTCATCCGTGCCGTGCCATGCTTGGGCCGGGTCAAAATAGTGGGGACTCATGCCGCCCCGTTTGGTTCAGCCCGCATGGCAGCTATATTCACAGCTAGTTAAATCGGAAGAAAAAAATTTAAAAAAAGGGAGAAATTCGAGGAACGGATCTCGCATCTGCCCAAACTGAGAGTGGTTGGGCTGATTGTTTCAGGCTAAGCCAAGAGGCAGGACAGATCGTCTTCATCCCCGTCTGAACCGTCCAATCGGCAACAGGCACTTGGATCGGGAGCTTGTGCCGCTGACATTGGCGACCCTGGATGTCAGCCGGTTGAGGTCACGGTTATTCTCCGGGATCCATCGATAATTCCTTATTCATCCCCTTTCTCGCGTTCTCGACCTAACCCTAGCGATACTGACAAGGCGGTGTGCGACGATGGCGATCTACATCATCCGGTAATCCCACCTCTGAATTTCCCCACACCTGCTGGTTTTTTCCCTCGCGCTAGCGTTGATCAGAGTGATTCTGGTTGGGCAGGAACGGTTAGGGGAGATATGAGATCGTTCGCCTAGGCAGTGAAGATGACACCGTTTTTGAATGCTCCAGCGGTGATCGTCCCTATGAATCAAGGTAACAGGCGTTTCGCGTCTGGTTCCTTCAGATCAGGTCGTGGGTATGGTAGAACCTACTCACATCCTTCTAGGGCTAGGACAATCTATAGGGGCTTTGCTCGGGGAGGCCGTTGTGGCACTAGTTTCAGTGATGACTATCAGCACCAGGAATCTCAGCCGGATGCACACGGTGGTTTCCAGAGGGTTAATACATTTGATCAGCCATCTGGGGGGGGGGGGGGGGGAGGTTTGTGATCAGCAGGGAGGAAAGGAAACTCAAGATGAAAGTCATGCTAAGTGGATCCAAAAACATCACCTCTGTGAGGAACCAAAAATGAAACAATGGGTTGAGGCAAAACCAAATGTGTCTCCACATGAGGGCAACATGTCCTAGCAATCATCTCACCTTGATTCTAGTGGAGGACAGAAAGATCAGGGGGTAGGAACCATTCAGAACCACAATCCAGTAGGCAGGGGCATGGAGTTGTTTTCTATTGTGAGGCGCGTGGGTCTCCTGACCACCCAGTTGGCTTTTGTCCACATATTGTGAGGTGTAAGCATTGTGGTGAAAGGGATCATGGGATCAAGATCTATCCTCAAAAGAAACCATGGGAGTATATTGCAAAACTTTGTGGGGTACAGGCTGATTGTCAAGGTTTTTTTGTCATTGAAAATGTTCCTAATGCAGCTGCTCTTAGAGAGAGAAATTGTACTGCTTTGATTACTGTCACAGAAGGCACTGCCTCTGCTCAGTGGATTGAACTAGAAATGCAAGCTTTTATTGCTGTTGGCTGGAAGTGTAAAGTAAAACAATGGAGGGAAAACAATTTAGTATGAGGCTTCCTAACTCTGCTAAGATTGAGGAATGGTCTCATTTTAAAGCTGTGAAGATAAAGAGTGCTAATGCCAGTATTAACATAAAACCATGGGATACTGCAGTGGGGGCTATAGGGGAATTACAAAAAGCCTAGTTTAGGATCAAAAGAATTCCTCTTGAGAGTAGATCTGAGCCTGTGATTTGTGATGTGGATTCTCTTATAGGCAAGACCTTAGACTTTGATGAAACTAGCATAATGAAAGAGTTTGTGAGAATTAAGATTGGGTGCAGAGATATAACTAAGGTGCCTGTGGTGGTGGAAGGACAGATTGGTGACTACTTCTATGATTTCTTATTTGAGAGGGAGTGTCCTATGGAAAGACCTAATCCTAGGCAAAATGTTTATGTGAAGGTGGATTTTTGTAGTTCAACAGCTCCTGTGGATGAAAATATCTCAAAGAAAGTTAAGATCAGTCAAGAGTCATCTGCTCCTTCATCCCAGAATACCTCTTTTATAAAATCTAGAGACAAAACATACAAGAAGACTGCTTCAACTCTCCATCTTATGACTAACCAGGACATTAAGAGTAGTAAAGTTAGTGCCTCAGTTGAGTTGAATACCTCCAACACAGGGACTACAGGAGATGACTTGGGATCTGAGGGGGACAAAATTGATGCCATGAGGAACCTGGATGTAAGTGAAGAAGAAGAAGAAAGCTAGGAAGGACATGATACAGCATCTGATATCAGATATAGAGGCCCCTATAGTTCCAAGCGAAAAAATTGGATGATGAGATGTTCTAACTCTAGACATTGAGAAACCTTTTATAAACATTCTGGGGGACAAACTATCTGCAATTGAAGAAGAAAAGAATGATATGGAGTCTCATGATCAGCCTGAAGAGCTAAGGGAAGATAATATTGTTTAGAGACAAGAGGTGGTTAAAGTTATTCAAGCTGTCATAGATCAAGCTGTTGAACTTAAAGCCCAGGATGAAGGAAGAGGAACAACAAATCGACAATATTGAGGGCTCTGCTTTGGATGTCCATGCAGTTATCCCTACCAGGCAGTCCAAGAGGATAATGGGCAACAATATGACTATTATGGAAGCTACAGAGAAGAGAACCAGGAACAGAATCTTGAAAGTACACCTCCTCACATATCTCTTGCTAATAATTCTTTTGCTGTATTAACAAATGAAGAGATAGTTGACAAGGCTAATAATATGGAGCATTCCTTTCTAAGGATGATTTTGAAGTTCTTGACATGCTTAAAAATTTTGAAGAAGCTAGATGTATGTTGCATGCTAAGAAAGTAGTATCAACCTCTTCTGATCTTAATGAAAACATAGATGAACCCTCTTCTCCAAAATTGATCAATGGATGGAATTAGAGGAATCATCTGATCCTGAGGGTTTTATAGTTGTTAGTAACAGAAAATTTAAAAAGAAAAATCATAAACTCTTGAAAAAAATTTCTAAAAAACTTCAAAACAGGTCTCTAATGCCAGTTTTTGATGAAGAACAGCCCCACATTTCACAAAGATCTGTGAGAGAAGTGAGGAAGAAAGGCTGCTAAAATCTTAAATGTTAGGTATGTTTTGGAATGTGAGAGGGGTAGGCAAAAAAGGATGCCTATCCAAATTAAAGAACTTCTGGTGGAATATTCCCCATCTTATGTGTGTTTTCAAGAAAGTATCAAGAAAGACTATTCTGCTACTTTTTTTAAGAAACTTGATTATAATGATCTTTTTGAGTGGTTCTGGATCCCTTCTAGAGGTAGAGCAGGAGGCCTGCTTACAGGAATTTGTATTCGCAAGTTTGATGTGCTGAGGGTTGTGAAAGGTACTTATATTCTGGAAGTTGTTTTAAAAGATAAGCAGTTGAATAAGGAATAGAATTTATTAAATATTTATGGCCCTCCTCAAGATGGACAAGATTGAGTTCTTAACAGAATTGGCCTCATTTTGCTCTCATAATACTATGCCTATGATCATTGGAGGTGTTTTCAACATTATTAGATATAGTTTTGAAAAAAAACAAGCCAAATACTCTTTCGTAATTCTCTGTGACTTTCAATTCTGTAATTCAAACTTATGAATTAAGAGAATTACATATGAGTGGTGGGACATTCACATGGTCCAATAATCAGAGTGATCCTACTTTGGAGAAATTGGATAGAGTCCAGGTGACTAAAGAATGGGAAAACATTTTCTCTTTAGTAAATGTGCAAAAATTTCCTAAAGACTCTTCTGACCACAACCTGCTCATTGTTTCTGACAATAATAAGAAAAGGAGTAATACAAGGCCATTTAGATTTCAATCTTCTTGGCTAGAGGTTCCTGGTTTTAAAAAGATGGTGCAAGAATTGTGGGATGAGCAGGTTAAGGATGGTAACTCTTTGGACATCTTACTGTGTAAATTGAAGAAAATTAGAAAAATTCTGAAAAGCTGGGGTGCCAACTTGGCTGGGAACAAGAAGAAAAGGAAAAAGTTCATTCAGGAGGAGCATGCAAAACTGGAAAAAAGTTGACGAACTATATACTCTGACTCCTCACCAAGCTGAGCAGAAAATGGAATTAACTACATAACTTCTTCAAATGTTCTCTGATGATGAGTTATACTGGCATAAGAGAACTCAAAATCAATGGTTACTAAAAGGAGACAATAACACTGAATATTTTCATAGAATTGCTAATGGGAGAAAAGGAAAGAACACTATTTTTAGTTTAATAGATGGAGATAAAGAGATAAGAGGTGATAAGGAACTTCTTGATCATGCTACATCTTATTATAAGTCCCTGTTTGGGAAAGCCTCAGAGAATATTATTGATATTAACTTAGAGATCTGGGAGGAGAGCTCTAAACTTAATAATGAGGATAATGAGGATTTGAACAGGAAATTTTGTGAAGAGGATATTAGATTTGCTCTCTTTGATATGGAGACTAATAAAGCTATTGGGCCTGATGGTTTCCCTATTGACTTCTTTCAAATGGGATGGGATTTTATGAAACATGATGTCATGAATATTTTTGAAGATTTCCATCAGAATAAGTTGAATGTGAGCAGAATAAATTATGGGATCATCACTTCATTGCCTAAAACAAGCTCAGCAGATAAAATACAGTTGTTCAGACCCATTTGTTTACTCAACTGTATTTATAAACTGTTGACCAAAGTCCATACTATTAGACTAGAACCATTGTCACACTTGGTTTTAAGACCAAAACCAAGTGACCTTTTATGTGTGCCCAGAAATCAAGTTTCACACAAAAAGCGACTTTATTAATGGTAAACAGAACTATGTCTCAAATAAATTAAATTTAACCTATTACAAGAATGACTAAGAGTCTTATAAATTATTACAAACCAAAGCAGCAAAAAACAAAATAAAAATTCTTGGGCTCCACAAGCAGATGACTGAAGTAGCTCGCCTAGACTTCAGCTCCAGAGTCTTTAATGTTCTACCAGACTTCTCTTTCTACTGAGCAGCATTTATAAAGACAAGGTTGAGTACGGGATATACTCAGCAAGTGTGAAAAAGTATGACATGTGGCAGTAAATAAGAAAAAGGCAGCATAGAGTTCTTTTGCATAAAAGCACATCATAGAGACACACATCCTATTAAGCACCTATTTACTAAGTGAAAGACATTGCGCTTATAGACCAATTATGCCTATAGCTTACCCAGCGGTAGCACCAACATAAGAACCAATCACAGTATCCCACTGTGATCACTAACCAAACCCTACCAAAATTCTACTAATCATGTGAGGGTCTATGCAATGCTCGTGACCGTGAGCACGTCTGTCATGACAGTTTTAACTCTACAGAGGTTATACACAATTCTCCACGAGAAGTAATTTCATCCTCTGTTTCCAGGTGAACTAAAGAAATCTCTATTATGCCTGTGCCGTCGCACTCGCACACTTACTTTGGTGTGAGGGCCAAGAGATCACTTCAAAACTTTTCTATAGCTTCCTCCGGCTTGTACGTGCCCATTAAGGCTTCACCTAATAAGGCACTAACCGTAACCTTGGAAAGACCCCCTCTTGTGCCAGATGGTTCCAGAGAGTAACTCTCCACACATCTCTCTCCAGGCGAATCCAAGCGTAACCCACTTTCTCCGCTCCACCGATTGGCACGCACAAAACTGGTCTCCACCACTTACTACGCCAGGCCGTGCCCATTCTTGGCTCGTGATTGTACGGTAACACATGGGTGGTCGCTCCACGAACCGGCCCTTAAATTTGAGATGATAACATACCAAGGGACAGTCTCGGTAACCCCGCACACAGCCCTACACCAACCATATCCCCCAAATCACTAATCTCTAAGTTACTATTAAATAAACCCATTAATCCTCGTGAAGCAAGTATGATAATAAATCTATTTAATATCACCCATCCTGACAACAGCAAGCTAAGAATGTAATCTACCCAACACAAAGGTAAACTAGTGCGACAAGGCATAATAAAGAAACTAAGTGAATTCCTAATAATAGGTGCGCATTCAATTTGACACAAGCATGCAATCTATAAGATAAAGATTTTGTAAAATAGGCACAAAATAGTCAAGGACACTTGCCTTGCTGCTCCTGGGAATAGTATTCAACTGCTTCAAACCCCTACTGCTGGAAGTCCTCGTATTGCGGGTTCGGGACCAAGTCGCCTAACATACGAGAGCATAAACAATCAATCAATATGCAACAAAACATATCAAGATCAGTATGATTATGTCATGAATGCATAGGTTATTTCGATACGATCGTTTTGGTATATTATTCACTGAAATCAGAGTTACGGTTTAAAAGTTATAGCATTTATAAGGTTCAGAGACTAATCTGCAATTAATAATTAAGTTCTGGGAGCTATCTGTAATTTCAAAATTAATTAAGGAATAAAAAGTAATTAGAAAAAAGTTCAGGGGCTAAAATGTAAATTTGTCATCAGGCAGGGACTAATTTATAATTAAAAATAAGTATAGGGGTTTTTCTGTAAAATTGTCATAATTAATTATTATTAATTTAATCATCAAATAATTATTGCAATTAAATTAATTATTAACTAATTATCAAATTTATTTCTCAGATTATTAATTAATTCTTTATTATTTCATTTAGTAATTAATAGATTAATCCAAAATTAATTAACTAAAATTTTCTAATTACTTTAATTAACCGTTCTTGATGACGTCATCGTGATGTCATGCTGACGCAGTAAAGGGTTTGATTTATTTTATTTGAAAAATGTGGTTTAATCTGGGCCCATGATTTCAAATTGAACGGATCTGACTATTTGGGTGACTTGGCTTAATCTGGCGAGTTGGATTTAGATCGGATGAATGTGGTAGTTGTGGTGATGTGGTGTCCATCTATTCCTTTGGTTTTGGATCGGGTGGCTCGAATTTAATTAGATCAAAGGGGAGGGCGCGATCTAATATCCGACCGTTTAGTCTGGATCGAACGGTTGGGGTAGCCCGCGCGGCAGGGTGGCGGATTGGTCGGCCGGCAGCGGTGCCATGACCGGCCACTCCGGCAAGCTCATCCGAGCTCGTCGGGGCATGAAACTCGGCGTGAAGAGGCTCAAAACGATGAGGAGAGGGAGCGGGAGCTCACCAAGAGGTCAGACGGGGTTGAAGATGGCCGGAGTTGAGGTCTTGTCCACGGGGTGGCGGTTCGGGACTTCGACGAAGATGAAGAGGATACCAGAATTGCAGAGCAGTCAAGCCAGGAGGGCGTGTGAGGACTTCAAAATTCTTCATTAGAAAGTTCCTGGCATTGTGAAGTTGGTGGTTCTGGTGTTTTGCGTAGTATGATGTCGTTTTGTATCTACTGCGATTATGTTGCCGTTAGTGCTTGGCGAACCTTCCTTTTAGGGGTCGTGTGTTGGCCCGTTGGTCCCTGGTGTATCAAAATGCTTGGTTCCATGTAAAATTCTTTATTCCGTTATGAATATAATGGAATAAGGGTGTGTCCCCTCGTCGAAAAACTGAGAGTGCTCAGGCTCGCAAGACCCCGAGGCAGCCTTTTCCTCTCTTTGAATCCGGCTAGTTCAGGAGCGGCAGGATTTCTCGTCACAGGTTGCTGAGGTTGTTGCGTTTTGTTCGTGCAGGCGGCGGGCGCAGAGGCAACGCCTCAAGGATCTCGCTGGGCCGTCGGGCCGGGGTGAGGAACCCAGCCACATTTGCAACTACGATTTGGCACCAAATTGTGGTCTTCAATTTAAGGTGGGAAGTTGTGGTTTTGGCAGGGGTTCTTGCATGGCCTGAAGAAAGACGCGGTGGACGGAGACTATGGGGTGGCGCTTGATAAGATCTGTCCGGGGCTGTTCGACACGCTTTTAGCCAGCCTCTCCATGATCCTATTCAGCGAGGTATTGCACAGTACTTCAGTACTGTGACCTGCGCAATTGGGCTCAGCGTTGCTGCTGTGCTGCAATTTCTTTTTCGGGTTGGGTGCTTGGCCGTGATGCGCCCCTGCCATTGCCGTCAGTGCCAGAGCAGATGCCTGATGGCGAGTGCAATTGATGCTTGGAATTTTTTTTTTCTCTCCCTTTGCTTGATTTAGATTGGAGATGAGACCTTTATCATTGCTGCACTGATGGCGATGCGGCACCCCAAGTCAATTGTGCTGTCTGGTGCCCTGTCTGCACTCTTTGTCATGACGGTGAGCACTCAGATTAATGCTTATCTTTACTAATTAATTGTGGTTATCCCTTCTGTGACTAAGTTGAGCTGTGAAAGAATTTTTATTACTTAGTAAGAAACATGTCATTTGGTTTGAGAATACTTATTATTTATGTGTGTTATGTATGGCTATAGATATAGGTTTAGATATAAATTTTAGTGCCAAGGTTTGGGTTTTCTTTTTTTTAATGGACAGTTTAGGTGTACTTTGTTCATTCATCTCATGTATTATACTATTATGTCAGTAAGGTTGTCTGCTGCTAATATATTGCTCCTTCCTTTTTCTGATCAAGATTTTGTCAATTGGACTCGGTAGAATAGTTCCAAGCTTCATATCAAGGAACCTCACCAATAGCTGCGCCACAGGTACAAACTTTTCTTTAATCTTGAATTTGAGTTTTTGTTCACTGCTACATGTTAACTTGAGTTATAATCGCTAATCGGCCGTGCCAATGCTGCCCACCATGCTTTAAATCTGAATAATATTTTATTTAGTAATACTAGTCCGAGTGTCAGTGCTACACTACGGACAGGGCAACATAATGCAAGTTTTTTTCAATACAGAAAAGCAATATGATACATTATTGTTCCGTTATGAAAAAAATATGACACAATTCCGATGATACAAGTATGAAAACATTATTAATGCAAGCTGAGATATAGAAAAAAAACAAATTTACATAATACTTACTCTAATTTAACTTTTGCATAATACCTTTTAGACTTGACTGAAATCAAAACTAATCCGAACTGAATAAATAAAAGAGTCATTCTACATCAGAGGGTCTCACTGCTTGCTCATATCTAGTTAGGTTCTGATGATTTATCGAGGTGACAAGAAAGTAACAGGTGGCATTTAAACATGTTTAGTAAAGAAAGGTATTGTAGCAACATGTACCTCCTATTTTCTCTTTGATAATTATGATCTTAGTTGAAGTGTGACACCGTAGAGATAGAGATGACAGCAATTTAAGTCATCGTTACGGATGTTGGAGTTGTCGCTCGGCGCTGCGAAGGTTACGGGGTTCTTGACAGGGACAGCGATGCGCCGACGCTATGGATGTTGGAGTCGCCACGCAGCTTTGTGCGGAGGTGCGGGGCTGGACAGGGTCTCACGGAAAGCGAATGTCAAAATGGACGAAGATGGATGGATCTATAGTTCTTTTCATTAGAGATAGAATGTGTAACACCAAAATTAAAAATAGAATGTGTGACATCAAAAAAGGTGAGATAGACGACGTCTACAAACTTTTATATTAAGAGAGAATATCAAAGTGAGTTGGGCAGATGTTGCTGCTTGGCTTTGGCGGTGGCTGCTGCTTCTATTCTAGCCGGTGTGGTGGTGCCTCAAATCTAGGGCAAAACCACGGCATGGAGTTAGTAGGCTGATTGGGCCACAGCTTGATGGGCCAGAGATGGCAGGTGCATGCTGTGTTAATTTTTTTTCTTTTCAGCCTTATTTTGTGAGACAACATATAACTAATATCGAGCGGTTAGTAAAAAAGCTTAGGTGCAAGTAACCACGCCTAAGATCTAGGCAGTGGGTCACCGCTTGCCTAGCGCCTACCTTTTTTTTTGGCATCACTCAAATCTCTTCAAATATATTGGACGGGGAATATATAATTGTAATATTAATCTGGACAAGTATACCTTCATTTTAAGACTGTTTCTTCAGAGTTAAATCAATTTTTTTCAAGTAGGATTACAGAATGATGCACGCTTTTCTTTTACGTGAACACTAGGATAGATACCCAGTTATGCTTGCTCAGCAGTCAGCACCTGTATCACTTGTTCCAAGATGATAAACTTCGTTTTTCTGGACTGAGTCATCAAATCACACTAATGATGGATGTGATTAATGCAGTATTAATCCCTGACTTGCTGGTGTTAGGTTGGCTTGAAACATTTTAACATTTTACAAATCCAGTATTATGCATTGTCTCACTCATATCAGTCTGGCTCTAAACA
This sequence comes from Zoysia matrella, assembly GCA_001602295.1. Lineage (NCBI taxonomy): Eukaryota > Viridiplantae > Streptophyta > Magnoliopsida > Poales > Poaceae > Zoysia > Zoysia matrella. The sequence goes on from BCLG01000075.1 coordinate 111,679, forward strand.
TTCACACATCTATGCGTAGCTCTAAGTGTTATGATAGTTGATATAAATCTTTATGGAAAGGATTTTCATGTTTGCATCGGGCAATTTATTATACTCGTAATTTGTATTGAATCTTTTTAGGAATTTATCGTGCTTCAGTAATTTAGTTCAATTTCCTTCAGTAATTTTTATTTTCTTCAGTAATTTTATTTTGAGTGTAGAATAACTATTCTACACCCCAAGTGTACAATAGCACTACTGAAGAATAGTTATTCTACACTCGCGGGGGCGCTCGGTCAACGCACGAGGCGGGGCTGGCTCGGTCGGTTGGCGGGTGGGCGTGGGTGCTGGCTCAATCGGTTGGCCCAAGGTGTAGAATAACTAAGCCAGTCGACCCAGCCCAAGCGTCACTCCGATGCGGTCCAACCATGTAGCCAGCGCGCGCCAAACCGCTCACAGGCCTGCCCTTTTCTCAATCAACCCGAACCTGTTAGCCACGTTGCCGACGCCACTCCCCATTTCGCAACCACGCACGGTGCTCCCGTCCTGTCAGTTCGGAGCGAGGCGAGCGAGGAACCGCCGTGATTTCTCCGCCCCCATTTTCGATCGAGCGAGCGAGCATGGAGACGCGACATTTGCTGGAGGAGGCGCGTCTTCATCGTCGGTGAGTTGGAGCGAGGCGACCGTGTGGAGCAAGGAACTGCCGCGATTTCTCCTCCCCCATTTCCGATCGAGCAAGGCGACGGCGACATTTGCTGGTGTAAGGTGGACTGGAGGCGCGTCTACATCGGCGACAAGTTGGATTGTGTTTCAGGGCTTAGGTTTGAACCCTAGCTTTTCACCGTTGCTTCATGTTCATGAAACCCTAGCCATTTGCTGATGTGTCATGGCCTTTGGTCTCAAATTTGTCTTCACCAGAGTTGTCGGCCATCAACATTGATTTTGGTGACAGATTGTGATTGTAATTATATTTAGTAGTGTTATGGCTCCGTAATTGTTCACTGTTGCTCAGTAATTACGCAAGTATTCGATGCTACCCTGCCTGTATTTTGCATGTTATTCAATCTATGGCTGAAGGTCTGAGGAATAAGATCACTGAGTTGGGGTTTGGTAATTTTCTAAAATGTAATATGAATGAAATTGACGGCAGAGCCCTTGCTATATTTTTAATGAATCATATTAAAGATGATCCTCTTCGTATTGTGTTTAGGAGAAAAATGCTTTCAATCACTTCCCAGATTGTACATAAGATGTTTGGTATTCCCATCGAAGTACTGTACAGTTGCCATCATATACCTATAAAGACAAGAAGCAAGCAGTGATTAAGCTGAGAAGATTGTGTGATGAGAATGACATGAAAGATATGTTTAAATCAAATAGGAAAGGTGATGATAAGAAGAAGTGCTATGAAGATTTGAAGAAGAATGCAGTTCCCATATGGGTCACTGAGCAATTTGCATTGAGACAGCAAGATGATGATTGCAACATCAAGTGTTTCTTTATGCTTTTATTTAATGCTTTGTTGTTCCCCACAAGCTCACTACATGTATTTTCAAAATTAAAAGAATACTTTGTGGAATCAAATTCATCTTCTCCTATCTCATCATCTGCTTCATCTACTTGATAATCACTATACGAGGAATTATCACTTCTATGACAACTTTCACTATAGACATCATCAGAGTCCTTATCAGAGTGCACATCATCATCTAGAGGAGCTTCAACACTGGCATTTGAGTTAGGTGTATCATTATCTGGAGTGTACTTTAAATGCAGAACACAACTAGCCTTGCTATTATTGGTTGGTTTCTTTGGACTAGGGACGGCATGAAGAGGGCCAGGGATGTCCTTAATCTCAACAGACACATACATGTAATGGGAATCTTTGCACAAATAGAAAGCATTCACAAGATCTTGGTCAGATTCTAGTCGAGAAAATCCAGAGTTCTCATTCTTTGCAAGCACAATTTAACCATTTGGTGTGAACCCCACTTAATAACATTGCCCAAATCATCCAGTAGATTTCTCATTGTATATTTACTCATATCCACATCTTGGCCACAATTATTCTCTTTCTCCATACCGGTGGTTCATTATCTGGTTTGCTTAGAAATGTTGGAGAACAAATTTGTAGCCGCATCTTGAAGCTACAAAGGGGATGGTTGAGATGGGGATCAAATCTAGCACGAATAGATGTGGGCAACAAATCCATGAGAAAAAAGGAGCTGAACACATATAGCTGGAATCGTTCCATCAACCATGGGCTGATTCGCCTCCACGCGCTCCATCCTCTATGGCCTGGATTTGATTTCTAGGGCTGGGGGCTTGGGGCATCGAATATGGCTGAGGCATCGAAAATGACTGGGCAGATTCCCTTACCCGTGACTCTAAGAGAGAGAAAGGGGAGTTGGTCCCCGTCGTGACTCAGAACAAAGGGAGGAAGAGGCATTTTGCCATGGGGGTGTTTTAGTCATTTTCAGTATCTTACCGGCTGTTAACCATGTTAAATCTTTAACGGCCTCTTACGGAATGAAACAGCAGTGGCATGAGCCTAAAAAGTTTTAAAACTAGTGTCATCCATCTCAATTCGTGAAAAGCAATGACTAACCAATAGCACAATCTAATTTTTCCTTGAAAAATATAATACCTATCACCTCTTTTTGTATTATGTCGCCTGAATTCTTAGAAGAAATCACGTCGGGTGACAACTGCAACAGAAGAGTGGGTGTATTCAAGGTAAGTGGACCTTATTGGGACACACGTTAATGACGTGCGATTTCAACGTGAACTGTTTCTTTGCATTCTACACCAGCAAGTGTTATTCATACTTATGTCTTCAAAACTTCTTTGATGAAGTTTCAGTTTGATATTGTGCGAGAAAAGAAATTGATGCTTTCCTCACGGTATGGGTGTCATCCTACTATATACTCATTTTGCTCTTCGTTAAGATATTGTTGAGGAGATCCTTTTTATCTAAATCAAAATAGATTTTCAGTGTCTAATTTAATAATAGATGTGTGCAGTATAAAGCAAGATACTTTATGAAATGCTTCCTCCTTGACCACAATTTATGTGGACCTACCAGCCAGTCTATTACAGAAAATTACCAAAACGCGGGATGCCAATAGTTTGTTGGTGGAAGAGAAACTAAGACAATACATGGATGTACGCCTATACTACGTTCTTGGAAGAGGGTATTGAATAGCAGACCCTCTAGAGTAAGGGCTGTTTGTTTCAAATTATAATCCACTTAAATTACATAATTTATATTAAATAATTTGATTGAAAAACAAACAGGTAGATAAATATAATAATTTAATAATTCATCTCAAAAGAGATTATTTTAGATTATTTACTTTAAAAAAAACCCACTACCCATGCTTTTTTTTTATTAAAATTACTCACCTGCCATCCCACCGTTTCAACACCATTCACTCCACCATTCATGATACTTCATTAATACAAATAAAAAATAATCTAACTAATAATCTAGACTCCCAAACAGATAGACATAAATTATAATTTAAATTATAATCTTCAAAATATAATCTAAATTATGTAATCATAAATTATAATCTAGATTATATAATCTACTAGAAAAACAAACAGGACCCAAGAATTGTTTTTTATTTTGTTTTCTATTTCATGGCCTCTTTTTTGTAAAAAACATTGATTTTGTCCTGTGTCTCGTGGTACTTTTTAATGGAACTGCATATTTTCTAGAAAACAATTAGTTTAAAATAAATTAGATTTATTATAATAATGATAATAATGTAAGAATAGTCGAAGCAAGAATCTTCACTATGCTTCACTGACACAAGTTAATGTGTCCGTTGCTTCCATCTACCCCATGCACGTCTCCAATGTGATTAGTGGGCTTTGACAGCCCACCACGGCCCACTATATTTTTTATTTTTTAAAATATTCTTCCTTTTTAAAATTTTATTTTCCTTTTCTTTCTTTTTACTTTTTAAAATTTATCTATTCTTTCATTTTTTAGTTTTTTCTTTTTATTTTATTTTTTCTCTTCTTTTTACTGCATTCATGTATGGATTCATTGAAACTTTTATTTTACTTTTTCTCTTCTTTTTATTACGCTTATGTATGAGTTCATCTAAATATTTAGAATTTATGTTTATTACTAGAACAATTGATTTTATTATCATAACATTTGATTTTACTATTGAAAGAGACTTTTGCTACCGGAGCATTTTATTTTAACAACTGGAACACTTAAATCTTATTACTAGGACACCCGATTTGTAATGATGGAAATTAATTCTAAGTAATATGATTGTTCTAACACATTTATAAATAAACTAGACTGTGTGCCCGTGCTACGCCACGGACAAAGCAACACGATGCAATCTATATTCGACACAGAAAGAACTGTGACATATGCTTCTTCCGATAAATAAATATAACACGACATAAATTCGATACGATATAGGTAAGACAACATAAATTATTCAAGAACATATGACATGAATAATGAACTAATCTCTCCTACTTATTAGTAATGCAAAGTTCGATACGATGCGATGTGGTAGCATTTGGTTTGAGATATGTAAGCATTTGACATAAAACAAACTTATCAGAACTTATCAAGGCGGGGGTAGCATATGAAGCAATGAATAAAAATATATAAGCATTTGACAGAAAACAAACATTGAGATAGAAATGCGAAGTTTATTAGAGGTGCTAACATAAAAGTGGTACTATAAAGTGCTCTGTCAACATGGATTTGTTGCAAACTTTATAAAAAGCACAAACTCCCAGGTAAAATGCTACAAATTGCTACTATAAAGATTGTTAATATGTTGCCCTGACAAATACTGCAATGATCAACCAAAAACTTTTGTAAAAGAAGACAAATACTGCAATGATCAACCAAAAACTTTGCTCCTCCTCGACACCCTCGAGCTCCACCTCACCAGCGGCAATGCAGTAACAGGAGTATCATGATCCCTATATATGATGGCAATGCATTTAATAATGAAAAGAAACTAAGAGCTTGCTGACTGTTACCTCATCCTTGAATAGAAGCTTTAGTGGCTCGATGAGTTTTAACTTCATATCTTTTGGAAGACCACCGACATTGTGGTGGCTTTTGATTGTCTGGGAATGTGTCCTACCAGCCCCAGGAGGTGGACACGATTCAATTACATCAGGGTACAATGTACCCTGAACTAAATACTCAGGTCTTTTCCCAAGCTTCTGTTCCAGCTTGTGAGCAAAATCATCAAAGACGCCTATGAATTCCCTGCCTATAATCTTTATTTTCTGCTCTGGGTCTTTGATACCTTTCAACTTAGAAACTGTTCTGAGGCATCAACACAAGTGACTGGCAGGTGAAGATCACTTCAAAGGTTGACATCACCCTTTCTCTCTCCTTGCACCTGTAAATGAGGTTCCATATTAGTTTTATTACACATTGAACGCAAAATTTCTGTAGTAAAGATTCAATAAAATGGTATATTATTACCTTAATAGGCCATTGTCAACAAAAACACAGTGAAGCCGATCTCCAATTGCCTTGTGAACCAGAGTTACTGCAACTGTTGAATCAACTCCACCAGAGAACACACAAATAACATGTTCATCAGGACCTACTTTAATTGCCTTGGATTGTTTTGATTTCTTCATCCAGCACATCTTGCATCTTCCAGTCTACTTTAATCCCACAAACATTTAAAAGAAAGAATCGCAGAGTTTCCATTCCTAGGGGTGAATGTGTACCCTTGCATGTGAAAAGTTTTAAACAATCAATTTGCAGAACCAAACAAGTTTCTTAAAGCTAAAACAACCGCACCTTTAGAATATTAATTAAAATACTGAAATATTTATATCGTTATTCTTTCAAAACTCCCAAAATACTTTATATCCAAAAAATGTCACATATAAACCAAACAAGCTATGGATATATAAACCAAACAACATCAATTCAGCATATATGAACCAAATAACGAAACATATGCTACCCAAAAAAGCTACATATAGGGAAAGAGACTCCGTTCATAACAATGAAAGAAGAAATCTAATCTAGCATCTGAAAATTGAACCCAATCAGTAACGGTTGCTACCTCGGGGTGGTATTGGAGCCCATAAAAGTGCTTCTCCCGGTTGTCAACAGTGGCAACAGCACCCTGCACGCTGCGCGCGACCACCTCGAACCCCTCTGGAGCTGACCACCTCGTCAACGTGGCTCATCCACACCGTTTGTCGCTTCCCCACCGTACAACATGGAGGAGCCCGCCGTCACCTCGATGTCCATTTTCCCGTCCTCTTGCCTCTCCCCGGGCTCGACGGCTCCGCCGAGGGACTGGACGAGGAGTTGCATCCCGTAGCAGACGCCCAGGACGTGGGTGTTGGACACAACAACTCTACTGCTCCGTTTTTACTTCTTCGGCAATTCTCAAGGCGACGAGACGGTTCGACGAAACTTCACTGTAGCAGCGTAGGCGGCGACGTGTGACAGACGACGTGCGCAGTGAGGCCGTGGACGCCGAAGTCAAAAAGGTGTACAATGTTGTACAATAGAGTAGTTGGTAGTTGTAGAAAATTATTGTTGCACTTGCAGCGTGTGTATAAAACCTCGAGGCTTTCCTCTGATAAAAACATAAGCAAGAAGAAAAGCAATTCACTCAGCCAGTTCGCGTGTGTTTGTCTCTGCTTCTCCGTTGCGCACTGTTTGTCTTCAAGCTTCAGAGGTCGAGAGTGACTTCCAGAGGTCGATCAGAGGTCAGCTAGGTGTGTGCTGTAGGTGCAAGATCATTGAAAGACCGACAGTGGGCACCTGCGTCGATGGCGAAGTCGAGAAATCCTTTCGGGAAGGAGAGGATAACGGCGCGCGGGCGGAGGCCCTCGAGAGTAAGCGGCGCTGTGCCGGAGATGAGAGAGAGGACCCCCAACGGCTGGACACGGCGGGTGATGAGGTGGGTGTACTGCGATTCTAAATCGAGGATGAGGACCAGGCTCTCGCCGAGCACAGCGCTTACAGTACAATATTTGTCCATCAAGAACTAAGCTATGAATGGGCAGCAGCATTACCTTTTATGGTCTTCCCTACTATAAAAAAACTACATCTTAATCAATTTTTATCGGGTGAACAATATCTAAATTACTAATATTTTGAAGAGCTGGACATGGTACAAGTTTTACCTTTTAGTTACTTAATGAAACCACAGATGCATTTCTACCAAATGATAGACCAATCAAGGGGATCGGATTGAATGTCCATTTCCCACCCGATTCAACAACAAAGAAAAAGGCCTTGGTAAGTTTTAATCCTATTTAATTAAGAAATCATTTAGTATATAAAACTCAGAATGAAGCCTTATGGCAGTGAATGTGAAGATATAGCTATTACCAAAACTATGGGCAGTCCATAATGTTCAACCTCTTCCTCAATAAAATTTACGTGCATGCAAGGATGCGAATTAAACTAGAGAAATGTGTCATAAGTGCATAAAAATTTTAAATCTTGACAATGCATCAGTTAGGTTGTATATTACCTTCTAGCTATGTGGAATATGCCCCATCATGGGACAACAGATAAGGTTCATAAGCAAACAGCAAGCTAAATACTCCTAGGTAGTAGTAAAAAAATGCAAGAATCATGCTAACCTGTAATAGATACTTTGCTGCCGAGATGTTCAGAAAACTTCAACAAAGTCCTTATAAAATGCAAGTTCTCTATTGCATCCAGTGAGATTTCATCTAGTTCCATCCTACGTTTCAATTCTTTGAGATAAGTTGAAACCTGAACTTTACGCATGCAGCTACCATTTTTTTTTTTTTTGGTCTTGAATTGTTTGTGATTACCTAAGTTTTTCCTCCAACATGACATTCCAACTGTTCTGCCCATTGTCAATTCACTCTGAGCATGACATCTCTGAGCATTTGCAAATATTATAATTTAGTTCACTCTGTTCTGTGTGGAATCTTTATATGTAGAATTAGCCGTGACACATACACAATCTCATTATCTGAAACGTGATGGTTGAGACAAATGCAAGAGAAATAGATTTGAATGTGAGAGCAATAATCAGCCTGATAATAAATGAGATGAACACTGCAGACTGAAATTCAAATATATTGCACTTCAATGCATGAGTATATTGGACTCTACTATCTTCAAAATATATAATTCAAAGGCATCAAAGAGATGAAATGTAAAAAGCATTTGTATTCAAAAGCACTTCAGCTTCTATGATGTAAGGACCTGTCTGTAAATGATGTTTTTTTTTAACGTGTCACCAATGGTATTTGCTACCACATCTCTCTTTACTTCTCATCACTTTTGATGCCTTGCTAACCTGTCAAAATGTTTATATGTTATCATTAGCATGCTAAAAACACCTGATCAGTAGTCTTAGCTAGTATTTCGTATGTGCACAGTTATGATAATCTATAATATGACTGGAACCCTAATGCACTTGACATATAACATATATAATTTGCCCATGGCAGCCGACTATAGTAACTTTACTCTGAAGTCTCGTTAAATAAATCTGCAGTCAGGTTATGTTATACTGGTTCTGAATCATTCACAGTTAAGGAAACAAAGCTTCAATAATCTGATTGTATATATTAAGATGTCATGGACCTGCAGTGTAGAAGCGACAAATATCTGTTTAAGAAAAATCAAGGAAATCAAAGTTCAATCCTCCGCCAGTCTCAAGTTGAACTCGATCTGCAGTGCGGAAGCGGCAAATTTCAGAGACAAATGAAATTGGAGTGCAGTAGGCTTGAACCTTATCCATACACACTTATTAAAACTGAAATTAAGAATACCAAAAGGCCGGTGGCGCAGGAATCTGGAGAGGGTGAGATGAGCCGTGAGCGTGTGCATTCCTGTTGACTCCCATGTAGATGGTGCTGCGCTTCCCAACAACATCAGGTACCTGTACATGAATGCTCAAGAAATTTGATGCAATACCCGTCCACATTCGACAATCTCAGCCTCGCCCTGGCGCTCCGCGATGTCTGCGCGGACCTGCTCCAGTTTGTGAGGCAGCAGGAGCACTACACGCGCGCCATCATATTGGAAATAACTACAGCATCGCTATTGTTAACCCCCATAATTTTGAGTTTGGGCTGCAATTAAGGTCCTGTTTAGAAAAAAGAAGCAAAAGCTAATGTACCTAAGCATATCATTAGTCGCGAAGTTCAATCTGAAACCAAACCTTACCCATCAGACTGCTAGAAACAGAAGAACCAAAAATTGCATCGGGGTTTCCATTTGCACATGTCAGCATGTACACCAGAAGAGAAGCCAACTACTACCATCACAGCGACGCAAAACTACAGAACTACCTAAAGCTAACCATCAGAACTTAACAAATCGCTGAAACTTAGCCAGGACATGAACTGAGCCCTGAACACCCAAGGCCATGCAGATCTGAAGGTTACCTGATGATTTTGCGGACATGCTCGGGAGGCATGTCCTCCTTTTGCGCCTCAACGAAACCGAACTTTCGCTTGTCGCTGTAGCGCTTGGAGTTAAGCTGGAGCCACTTGCGGGCCTTCTGGGTCAGCTGCGCCTCCAGCTCCGCCGGCGTCAGCGGCTGGGCGGGCATGCGGCGCCCCGGCTGGCGGCGGGGGCGGGGGCGGGGGCGGGTGCATCCCCACCCCATGGTGCCAGGAGGCGACGGAGCCGTCCCCATTGGCAGGGGAGGCGGCGCGCATATCGGCGACGAGCGGCCGCGGCGGCCTCCCGCTGCTCTACGGCCCGCCCGGCACCGGCAAGACCAGTCTCATCGTGGCCATGGCCAACCTCCTCGAGTTCGACATCTGAAGGCTGCTCGCCTCGACGCGGCCCAAGCGCAGAAGGGGAGGAGGGGGAGTCGGCGGCGAGGCGGAGCAGGTAGCTGGCAAAAGCGGCGGCGCGAGGGAGCCAAGGGGTGAGAGGCAGCAAAGTTTCTCGGGGATACAGGGAAGAACTCGCAGATCTCTCGGCGGGAGGTTGGAGATTGGCGGCGGGAGGGGCGGCGCGGGGGGTTCGGGCGGCAGTTGAGCGATGAAGGCGAGCGGCCGTTCGAGCGTGACACGAAAAACCTTTAGTAAAGACTACATCTAGAAAATTAATAAGTAAGTAGAGAAGCGACTATGATTTAAGCAAAAAATTGATTTGAGTCAAATCATTTTAGTTGTAACTTGGCGTTAACATGTGGGTAGCAGACTTTATCTTTTATCCAGCCCACTCAGCCCACCAAGAAGTGGTCATAAAGTGGCTACGAATTGAGAGGCTAACTAGACTAAAAAAAAAATGAGAGTCTAACATGATCCTGGTGAATGGCTGGAGAGTTTGAATTTGAGCGCTGTGGGCCAAACCGCCAAAGAGCTAAGTAGAGCCCAGTGGGCCGACCCAATTCAGCCTAGTCACTACCTGTCGATCCATGGAACACGAGTCTGTCAACTCCTCCAAACTCCAATTGAGCACGACAACCTCAGCTTCACCACGTACCTCCCCATCACCCGCTCTTCACCACCTTCCCTCCCACTGATGTTTGGATCCAGCATGTTCGGACCATCGCTCATAAATCGTAATAGAAAATATGGGGGCCCCAACTGTCAGTGAGAAGCCACCCAGCCCTCCATCCATGCCCTCCTCGAACCAGAAAAAATGAACAAATTCTTTATTTGCACCAAAAAAAAATTGTTTATTCCCTTATTTACCATTAAAATTTTTTTATCTTCCTTTATTTATCATCATTTTTAATTTCTCTTCACTAATTTATCATTTTCATCATATGTTAATAGATTTCTTGTTCAGTCTAGTTGAAAAAGACTAAATACCTCTCAAACTAGGGAAAGTGCAATTTTATATTGCCTCAAACATGGACACGGTTTCTGTGCTCTCTTCTCCGTATTCCCATGCGTATAATTTATTATAATTTACTTTATCATTATTAATATTTGAAACACAACTAATAATTTTACACAATTGAATAAATGTTTTGAATAAAACTGAAAGTGCACCTAACATTCCGTGTAGATTTTGAGATGAATTGTGACAAACAATAGAAGCATTTGATAGTATTTTGTGAGTATGTGTGCAGAGACATAAGTAAAGGAAACAATATTGACCCCAAAAAATGGAATGAGAAAAGATAGTCTTCGACTTCAAGACTTTTAGTTTTTATCTTTCTTAAGTCATAGGACCACTGTACTATAAAAGGGTTTAGCAACTTCTGTTTTTAAATTGGTTAAGTGCTCTCTCATTCGCCATATTTCCTGTACCAAAATTCTTCTGTTCTTGGTTATTGGCTCTGAACTTGTCCGCCCAGTGATCGAACTCTAGAGAAAGAGCACGCAGCTCACCCCGAACTTGTTCAAATATCCGGACATATCCGAGTCAGGATGCGGATTTCAGAGAGTTGTTCCCCGACAGAGTCGGACTTGTCTGCCATGTCAAGCGGACTCCAAAGAGAGAGCACTCCGTAAATTTTGGACTTATCCGCTGGACGGACGGACTCCAGAATAGATGCACCATCATCTTGGCTGGGACTTGTCCGCCCGGCTAGACTAGTACGCTAGCGAATTTGTCCGTGCCCTCTTCGGACTTTAGAGAGATGCCATGTGACCGTTGAGCCTGATGTCTAAACTTGTCCAGACCTTCGGACTAGTCCGCTCCTGAAATTTTTGGAAAATGTATTTTTATTGATCTATATAATTGCCTACCCCCAACGTCTCAGGGTTACCAAAAAGCTAGCACCTCATTTTGAATCACTCCCTGGGACTCTCTGAGATCCACTCACTAAAAGGATCAAGTGGATCTCACTAAAAGGATCAAGTGGCCGAGGAGGGGATTGAATCGAGCACTTACACTACTAAACCGATTTATTACGCTTCCTAAAATCTAGCAAAACTAGCAGACAACTCCTAGCAAGTAAGGGCTATGAAAGAGCAAAATAAGCTAGAAGACAACCGATCAAGCTAGTAAACAACACAGCACGAGAGCCACTAAGAGAAGCAAAAACAACCTATCACACTATTCACAAGAATAGAAATGTGGTAAGTAAAGAGAACGGTGACAGAGATGCTCAGCGATTTTTTTTTGAGGTATCGGAAGGATAGCGCCTTTTTCTAATCCTCGTTGAACCACTCCCGTCAGAGTCTTAGTTCCTCCTGTCGTTCTCGAAACGATGCTCACAAGGGTGCGCTTCACTCTCGAAGTGAAGACACTGGCGCCCAGGCTGTAGCAAACAATACTCAAGCGCTAGAGCAAGCCTCCATGGCTTGGGCGCTCACTCTTGGTGTCTCTTTCAAGCGGAGGACCCGGAACCGCGTACAAACATGATGTCATCTTCTACAAGTCTTCGAAATCTCAGACAACGATGTTGAACCGGTCTAGACTGTCATAGACCAAGAGTAACAAGCCGAAGACACTCCACCCAGCCTCACAAGCTCTAGGAATGTATGGATGCTCTTTACTACTCTTCACAAGCACTCAAGATCTCACTAAATGCTCTCTTGTGCTCCTTTGGTGAACTTTGACTCTTGACAAATGGTCTTCAATTGTTCTGGCCGTGAGCAAGCTTCACAATAGCTCTCCCAACAATATAAATAGGCCCTATGCCCTAAATCAACCGTTAAGAGTCGTTGCCAAAAAGCTGTCTGCTTTTTGCAATCATCAAACTGTTCAGTGACTAGGACCACCAGACTGTCTGGTGACTTGGACCACGGGACTGTTCGGTGACTCATGGTCTTCATCTAGCAGAAAACAACTTCTCTGGACTCTATTCCATGTGACACTGAACTGTCCGGTTCATACCATCACCGGACTATCCGGTGAACTTCGCTTTTGGACTTTTAGAGATACCTCTTCTGGACACCTCCTTCGTGGCTCACCGGACTGTTCGATCTCTAAACGATAGACTGTTTTGTGACTCTTCCTGTTGACTCCAGAGAGCACCTCTCTCTGGTCTTCAAGCTCCTGCACTCACCGGACTGTCCGCTGATTCTCGTCGGACTGTCCGGTGACCTTTTGTCTTTAGCTTCCAGAAAACATCTTCTTTAGACTCCTGGCTTCGACCCTCACCAGACTGTCCGGTTACATCGACGGACTGTCCAATGACATAACTGTTGTTGAAACTTGGCTTCTTCAAGATTTTCTCTGATCACTCAAGTGCCTCAGAGAACCTAGAGCATCCACACACCCTAATTCCTGTAAAACCGAGACGAGTGACGCGACCCCTCTTAATAGTACCGGTGTTTTCTACAGACTCAAGGTCTAATAACTAAGCCACACACGACTCTAGAACATCCTTAGCCTTAGACCAGCTCTCTCCTTGGAAACACTCTGAGGACTCGAACAATCTTGAAGCAACCAACTCGAAGAAGTGAAGAATAGTGTTGATAAACCTACATCTAACGAGTTTGTTCATGGTTCTCATTCAATCACCAAAATCATTCATACCTTTGAGGAGCTTCAATGGCTATGAAGCTAACAATCTCTCCCTTTTTCGTGGTTGATGACAACCATGATGCAAATGATCGAGATGATACAAAAGATAGAAATAGAAGCATGAGACAACCTTAAATGAAAAAGATAGGCCCAAGTTATCTTACCATCTCTTGACATAGAGTCCATAAAAATGCACGAGGGTTTCATACCTTAGCTTTAGAGTTCCCCTTTGATAAGTGCATTGCTTACTCTATTCATATTCTTTGATTTGATTAATTGTGTTGATTGTGACTTCATTCATCTTCTTCTCTTTGACTCCCTCTTCTCATCTTCTAAAAATAGAAAATAACCACAAGACGAGTAGAGGGCAAAAGGTAGTAATCAACGGATTTAGAGGAACAGGAAAGATTACTCCCTTTATTTTCTTGACTGCTTTTCTCTTCCCAATCTTTCTTCTTTGATCATCATCTTTTCATATCACCTTTGAGCATTCTCGATCATCTTCATTTCTCTTTTGATCATCTTTATTTTCATCGTCTTCATTTCTCTCCCCCTTTGTCATCTATCAACCAAAAAGGAAAGCCACAAAGGAGGTGATGAGGACATTTTATTATTGGATACACACAATGCTCCTTCACCTAATATAGATTGTCCAATCACAAGAGCTCGTACATAATAATTGAATTTAGAGGTGAGCTCGTTCCTAAACATATATCTTCCTTTCTTTAAGAATAGATTGCTACTTATCGATTTTATTATGATTAGAAACCTTTGAGAGGGTCAAGGAAAGCATGAAGAAGGACTTGAAGATACTCAGGACCAGCAACGCAAGTTGAACTCCGAAAGAGATTCAATCCAACTCAGAGTTGAGTTGCACCCAGGTTCCAGGAGCAGTCCCCACTAAAACGAACGCCTAGGTCGCATACGAGATCCGTTTCGGACGTTCTAGATATGGTTGGAAAGCTAACAAGATAACATTTTCAACGACAGTGATCTCATTTTCGGGTGCTGCGACACTATTTTTTGGCCTTTGGGCCGTATATCTTTTCTAGGCCTATTAATATTAGGGTTTGCCCCTAAGGTCATCCTAAACTCTATATAATCAGTAGCCACCATCATTAGAGACATATTTTTGATTAGTTTTCATCTGTTTCGAAATAGTTTTGTCGTTTGATGGTTTGTTAGTTTTTTAACTTCTTGATTGAATTCAGATTTCGTAATTGAGTTGCATTCTTCCTTGTTCTTGCTTATGTTCTTCGATTCGCAGGCTGAGATTAGCCTTCTTAGTGAGGTCAATCATGTGCGCACGGTTGATAACCAGAGAAGTGGTGCTGCAATTGCTGTGTTCGAATCGTGTTGATTTGAGACCGGATCGATTGTGTGTCGCATCTCCACCAAATCGAGAGCTATCACGACCTGACGGAAGATCGAGAAGCACATTCACATCAAGTAGTATCAGAGCTTCAGGTATACCGTCAGGTTCACATTATCCTTGTTTAATTTGCATTCATCCTATAGTCTAAAGAAAAGGCAAAAAAAAATTATTAGATCGTTAGGTGTTCCTCTGTCCAAGCCGTGTTTAGCCTTTGCATAATTTTCTTTCAGAGTTCGTAGTGTTGAGTTTGTGTCCTTAGTTTGTGTTTTAGTTGCTGGATTCAAAATCTTTTTTTACATCCAGTTGTTTGCCTTCATCGTTCATCGTTTTGCATCATTCAAATCTGTTACTGTATTTACATATGTTATTTGTTTCCTTTGCATCAAAATTTTATCTCACCCACCCACCTCATATTTCGTCCACAAACAGATCCACCCTTCATAGATCCACCTCTCTATAATCATGCGTTTCTCAATCATCCACAAAATCGTCATCAATTTCTTCTCGATTGCGTTTTCACACCTTCCAAACGTGTCCCGAACACCCTTCGATAAAACGGGCATAACTTTCTCATACGAACTCGAAATCGGACGAATTTTTTTTCAAATTCTCAGAATGAAAAGACACATTTGGCTCTCCCCCCGCTACATCAAGGTTCAAAAAAAATTTAAGGCCAAATTCCCCCTTGAAGTCGACCTTTGTGAATTTACAAGATTTTTGGTGCAATTTCAGACATCTTCATGATTTTCCACAGAATACATCCCCAATTGGATCGGTCTGAAACTTCTTGGTGTCTCTGTTTTTGTGCCTCTAAAAATTAAAAAAATAGTGAAAACAAAAAAAAATTAGGACATCACCAAGGTGACATCATTGTCTTATGCTATACCGTGCTGATAACTGATCTTTGGAGCCGCATCTGTAGCTATTCTTTGTGCATTCTTATCGTTGTTCGCATCTGAATTTTTCATAAAATTAGACCAGTAACTATAATTACATACTTAGAATACTTATTTAGCATTACTATTTGTTATAGAATTGTGTTTCACTAATTATTATTTTAGCCCTTTAAGCTCCATATATCCACCTCGGATCAGTACTGTGTTTGACCCTGTAATTGTAACATTACGACTCCTTTGTCTCTCCTGCCATCGGTTGTACCATCTCTTACCTTGCATTGGTAAGAATCGTGTAAGAACTTGGTAAGTCATTTTTTTTGTAGATCTGCCACCACAGAACCCGTACCACCGTAGTGTAGGGATAATATACTGCTTTGTTTCTTTGTTGCCTTCTAACCATGGTAGGAAACGGTAAGTCTGCAGGTGACAAGAGTGAATCTTCTGATGCTGCCAACTCCCTGAACGACTTCGTTTATATTTTCAGTCATAATCAACTTGCTGACACTCTTGCTAAGCTCGAACAGAGGATGACCGAGCAATTCCAGACAATGAACCAGGAATTACAGTGTCTCTCAACTCGTATGACAAACTTTGAGACATGTCGATCACAACAGAGAGTAAGAGGAAGATGAAGTTAATGGTGAGAACTATTCTTAGGATGACGTTGACAATGATAGAGAACAACAAAACGGAATGCGCGATCGTCAACGCCCTAACCGCCAAGGTATGAGAGGTAATGAACATTTTGCTCCTTACGAACCTTTCTCTAAGATTAAGTTTATCATCTCACACTTTTCTGGTGATTATGATGCTGAGGCTTATCTTGATTGAGAGATGGTTGTAGAGCGAAAATTTACATCTCACTTAGTTTCTGAACAACATAGAGTTAGACAAGCTACTAGAGAGTTTCAAAATTTTGCTTTACTATGGTGGACTGATCTTTGCAAAGCATATTTGCAACCTGATAGTTGGGATAAATTGAAAGCTGCTATGCGTACCAATTTTGTCTCTCCTTTCTATCAAAGAGATTTGCGTAACAAATTGCAACGCTTAGAACAACATGATAAATCTGTTCAAGAATATCTTGCTGAGTAACGAAGGGTATGATGCATTGTGAGATAGAGAGGACATTAAGGATACTATGTGTCATTTTTATGCTGAGTTGCGTCGTGAAATTCAAGACATAATTGATTACGAAGACTAGGATTCTCTCGAGCAGTTGTTCCACCTTACTGTGCTTGCAGAAAAAGAATTGCAGGGAAAATAACTCTAGAACAGCAGCCGTACATACACTCCAAGTTGACATTTACTTCTTCGTCGACCACATGTACGCCACCACTATCGAGCAGAAGGCCTCCCACCACCTCCAACACTGCCACAACACCGAAACCAACCCCTTCAGCGCAATCTTTGCACTCGAGTAGGCCTTCTTTGCAGGTACCCAACAAGAATACATCCTCCAGTACCTCCACAGGACGCTCCTCCAACATCAAGTGCCATAGATGCCATAGCATAGGTCATATGCAGTGACATTGCCTAAGTCAGCGGACATATATTGCTACTGAAGGTAGATGATACATAAGCACTTCGAATGTCGAGAATGAAGAATTCGATGATAGATTCCTGACGATGATGATGGCTAAGTATTTAGTGGTGATAATACTTCGGCCTACAGGACCATCATTGTACAACGAGCGCTCTCCGCATAGGTACACCTTGATAAGATTCAACGTCAGAATCTATTTCAGATTTACTTTGTGATCAAGAATCGGCGTGCATGCGTGATCATTGATGGCGGTAGCTGCAACAACTTAATGAGTACTGATTTGATCACTAAGCTTGACTTGCTCACACGACCACATCTACATTTGTACCATATCCAGTGGTTAAACGACTCTGGTAAAGCAAAAGTAACGAAAACTTGTCGAGTTCCTTTCTCCATTGGCACCTATGTTGATTCTGTGGATTGTGATGTTGTACCTATGCAAGCTCGTTCATTGTTATTCGATCGTCCATGGGAACATGATAATGATGCTCTTCACTATGGTAAAAGTAATAAATGTATGTTCAGGCATAAAAGAAAGAAAATTACTTTATTACCTTTGACCTCTGCTGAAATTGTACAAGCTGATAGGGATAGAATTGCTAATGAGAACAAAGAACATCGTCCTACATCTGAAAATCAGCGAGCACTAAAATTGAAAAGCCCTGTAATGCTTACAACGAAATCTGACCTTGTTGAGATCTATGGTGAAAATGCTTCATGTTATGCTTTGGAATGTAAGGATGCGTTGTTTTCACTTGAGGATCTTGCTTCTTCTTTGCCTTCTCCTGTTGCTGACCTTTTACAGGAGTATCATGACGTCTTTCCACATAAGATACCTCCAGGACTACCACCCATTTGAGGGATTGAGCACCAGATTGATTTGATTCCTAAAGCGAGCTTGCCAAACCGTGCCGCCTACAGAACCAACTCTGAGGAGACTAAGAAAATTCAGCGACAAATTCAAGACCTTTTGGACCGCGGGTATGTACGTGAGAGCCTTTGTCCTTGTGCCGTTCCTGTTCTTTTAGTTCCGAAGAAAGATGGTTCTTGGCTAATATGTGTTGATTGTAGAGTCATTTACAATATCACCATTAGATATTGTCATCCTATTTCTAGGTTAGACAACATGCTTGATGAATTATGTGGTTCTATAGTCTTCTCTAAAATTGACTTGCGAAGTGGATGCTACCAAATAAGAATGAAATTGGGTGATGAATAGAAAACTACTTTTAAGACTTAGTTTTGATTGTATGAGTGGTTAGTAATGCCTTTTGAATTGACTAATGCACCTAGTACTTTCATGTGTTTGATGAACGAGGTCTTACATTTTTTCATTGGAAATTTTGTGGTAGTTTATTTTGATGATATCTTAATTTACAGCAAGTCAATGAACGAACATTTATCAAACTTGCGTGCTGTTTTTGATGCTCTAAGAGATGCACGTTTATTTTCTAACCTTGAAAAGTGCACCTTTTGCACAGATCAAGTCTTTTTTTTTGCTATATTGTTACTCCATAGGGAATTGAAGTTGATGAAGTCAAGATAAATGCGATCAAAAGTTGGCCCACGCCCACAACAGTTTCACAAGTGCGGAGTTTTCTTAGACTTGCTGGATTTTATCGCTGCTTCGTCCAAGATTTTAGCACCATCCGCTCCAATGAATGAATTGACAAATAAGGGCGTTGCATTTTATTGGAGCCACACACAAGAGGAGTCCTTCGCCACTTTGAAGGACAAGCTTACACATGCAGCGCTGCTCCAACTTTTAAATTTTGGTAAGACTTTCGAACTTGAATGTGATGCTAGTGAAATTGGTATTGGTGGTGTGTTGATGCAAGAAGGTAAGCCCATTGCTTATTTTAGTGAAAAGTTGAATGGCCCTGCTCTTAATTACTTCACGTATGGTAAGGAATTGTATGCTCTTATACGATACTTAGAAACGTGACAACATTATTTGTGGCCTAAAGTATTTGTCATTCATTCCGATCATGAGTCACTTAAGCATATTCGTAGTCAAAATAACTTGAACCGTAGACATGCTAAGTGGATTGAATTTATTGAATCCTTTACTTACATCATCAAACATAAGAAAGGGAGAGATAATGTGATTACCGATGCTTTGCCTAGACGATATGCTATGCTGTCCCAACTTGATTGTCTGATTTTTGGACTAGAAAAAATAAGCAACAATATGTGTTAGATGCTAATTTTAAAGATGTGTTGCTACATTGGTGTGAAAGTAAGACTTGGAACAAATGTGTGCTTAATGATGGCTTCCTTTATAAAGTCAAACGTTTTTGCGTTCTAGTTGGATCCGTTCGTCTTTTGTTGTTACAGGAGGCATATGTAGGAGGATTGATGGGACACTTCGGAGCCAAAAAGATGAAAGATGTTTTGGCCACACATTTTTTTTTTGCCAAAGATGAGGCGCGATGTTGAACGCTTCGCCGCTCGCTGCATTGCATGTCAAAAAGCTAAGTTACGACTAATCCCACATGGTTTGTACATGCCTCTTCTCGTCTCTTCTATTCTTTGGACCGATATTTCTATGGATTTCGTTTTGGGATTACCTAGGACTAAGAGGGGGAGAGATAGTATTTTTGTGTTAGTAGATCATTTTTCTAAGATGGCATATTTTATACCATATCATAAGACCGATGATGCTACGTATATTGCAGATCTATTCTTAAAAAAATTGTTCATTTGCATGGTATGCCTTCTACAATTGTTTCAGATCGTGATATGAAATTCTTGAGTCACTTTTGACGCACTTTATGGAATAAGTTCAGAACAAAGTTACTGTTTTCAACAACATGTCACCCACAAACCGATGGACAAACTGAGGTCGTGAACCATACATTGTCTACAATGCCACGTGCTATTTTAAAGAAAAACTTGAAGATGTGGGAAGAATGTTTACCTCATGTGGAGTTTGCATACAACCGGGCGGACCACTCAACCACTAAGGTCAGTCCATTTGAGGTAGTATATGGCTTTAACCCTCGTGCTCCGATTGATCTTTTGCCTTTGCCTTCTACCGAAAAAGTTCATAATGACGCTAAGGTGTGTGCTGATTTTATTCTCAAGATGCATGAAACGACTAAACAAAATATTGAAAAGATGAATGAGAAGTATAAAATTGCCGGTAGTAAAGGTAGACAAGAAGTTATATTTGTACCGGGTGATTTGGTTTGGTTGCACTTGAGAAAAGATAGATTTCCGGAGCTAAGAAAATCTAAATTGATGCCTAAAGCTGCTGGTCCTTTTTAAGGTACTTGAAGATTAATAATAATGCATATAAACTTAAGTTACCTCCGGAGTCTGAAGTTAGTCCTACATTCAACATTGCAGATTTGAAGCCATACATGGGAGAAGAAGATGAGCTTGAGTCGAGGACGACTCCGGTTCAAAAGGAGGAGGATGATGAAGACATTCCATTATTGGATACACAAAATGTTCCTCCACCTACTATAGATGATCCAATCACAAGAGCTCGTACACGACAATTGAATTTAGAGATGAGCATGTTCTTAAACATATGTCTTCCTTCTTTTGAGAATAGATTGCTACCTAATGATTTTATCCTGATTAGAAACCTTGAAGATGGTCAAGAGAAGCATGAAGGACTTGAAGATGCTCAAGACCAGCAAGGCACGTTGAACCCTGGAGGAGATTCAATCCAACTCGGAGTCGAGCTGCCCCGGGTTCCAGGAGCAATCCGCACTAAAACGGACGCCGAGGTCGCATACAGGATCCGTTTTGGATGTTTTAGATATGGTTGGAAAGCTAACAAGATAACCTTTCCAACGGCACTGATCTCATCTCAAAATTCATCCAAAATTTAGCAAGAATCGTTAAAACAAGATGACATCCAAAAACTGCTTCGGGTGCTGCAACACTATTTTTTGGCCTTTGGGCCGTGTATCTTTTCTAGGTCTATTAATATTAGTGTTTGCCCCTAAGATCGTCCTAAATTCTATATAATCAGTTGCCACTATCATTAGAGATAGATTTTTGATTAGTTTTCATCTGTTTCCAAACAGTTTCACCGTTTGACGGTTTATTGGTTTTTCAACTTCGTGATTGAATTCAGATTTTGCAATTGAGTTGCGTTCTTCCTTGTTCTTGCTTATGTTCTTCGATTCATAGGCTGGGATTAGCCTTCTTGGCGAGGTTAATCGTGTGCGCACGGTTGATAACTAGAGGAGAAGTGGTGCTGTGATTGCGAAGTTCGAATCGTGTTGATTTGAGGTCGGATCGATTGTGTTCGCATCTTCACCAAATCGAGAGCTATCACGACCTGACGGAAGATCGGGAACCACGTTCACATCAGGAGGAGGATACAATAGAATAATAATAATCATAATGAGATATGAAACAATATTACCAGATCTTCACGGTTCACCTCTTCGATTCATTTCTTCCTCAGCATCTCCTTGTGTCTTGATCGTCTTCTTGATTCCAAAATTTCTTCTCCCCCTCGAGTTAGTATCTTTCCTACAAAATGATCAGCCAAGAAACTTCATCTTCTCTCAACAAGAGGAGATTAGTGATGCATATGGGAATGTATGAATCATAGTCTTTGAGCCGCGTAAGTAGGTTTAACCTTATAGCTCAAAAGATCGTGATTCAATGGCATGAAGCTCACAATTTCTATCAAGTAGTCTAAGAGCAATCAACTTATATTGCTTATGAGTAACTCTCCCTAGACCTGTGCTTGATGTCAAGACACTAGACGCAATGCATGAAATGCAAATGAATGTAAGAACAAGAATAAAGGATGCATGCATATGATGAAGAAGGACTAGAAAAAAAATATCCTCATCACATTAAAATCCCCTCACAAGCTTACTCAAAATGATCCTCATCTCCTAGCGTTGGGCACCCGTGAACATTCTTTCCAAGTTCTCCATAATCATTGCTATCTTGAAAGGGTTAGATGACGGTCTTACAAAACAAGAAGAACAACAAAAACAAAGCAAACACAAGCAAACAAATATATACAAGAAAAAATGCTAAGCTTTGTAGGTTACTCAAGTGAAATGCAAAAGATCAAGATGTTGAGCTCTCCTCTTAGCCTGTCGAAGTTCTTCTCATCAAGGGGCTTCGTGAAAATGTCGGTCAATTGATCATATGTCCTGACACTAATAAGCTCAATATCTTTTTTGGAAACATGATCCTTTATGAAGTGATGTTGACCTCAATATGTTTTGCACACTCATGATCACCTTTATGAAGAGCCATATCGATTGCACTCTCACTATCACAATATAGAGGAATTTGATTGTATACAAATCCATAGTCTATGAGAGTTCGCTTTATGTAGAGGAGTTGAGCACAACAAGCACCGGCTGTCATATATTCCGCTTCGGCCGTTGAGAGAGCCATGGCATTTTGGTTCTTAAAGCTCCAAGCAACCAATGATCTTCTAAAAAATTGACATCCACCACAGGTGCTTTTTCTACTCACTTTGCAACCGGCGAAGTCCGAGTCGGAGTAGCCAACAAGATCAAAGCCCCCATCTTTTGGATACCAAAGATCTATAGTTGATGTATACTTGAGGTACCTAAGAATCCTTTTGACAGCATTTAGATGAGATTCTTTAGGGTTAGCTTGATAATGAGCACATAAGCATACACTAAACATAATATTCAGACGAGGGGCAGTAAGATATAGTAGAGAACCAATAATAGATCGATAAAGCTTTTTATCAACCAGTTTACTGCTCTCATCCGAGCCAAGAATACCATTTGTGTGGCTATTAGAGTCTTGATTGGCTTTGAATCCTTCATTCCGAAGCGCTTAAGGAGATCTCTTATGTACTTCTCTTGATAGATGAATGTTCTATTTTTCATTTGCTTGACTTGAAAGATGAGGAACAAATGAAGCTCACCTATCATAGACATCTCAACTTCTTGGCCATTAGCTCACAAAATTTAGCATTATAAGCTTTATTAGTAGAACTAAAGATAATATTATCCACATATATTTGACAAATAAAGAGATCATCATCAACATGTTTAGTAAAGAGAGTATTTTCCATACTCCCTATCTTGAAACCCTTGTCAGTGAGAAAATCTCTTAGCCGCTCATACCATGCCCTTGGTGCTTGTTTCAGTCCATACAACACCTTCTCTTGGTAGAACTTCTCTACGGGCATCTTTCGCATTGCCTTCTCCAAGGGTTCATCATAATCTACATCACAACTATAAGATTTTTTGTTCTCTTGAGAACCATTAGTTTTATCAAATTGCACGTCACAAGATTCCTCAACAAATCCAGTAATTACATTGAAAACACAATAAACTTTAGAGTTACTAGAATATCCGATAAAAAATTCAATGTCGGTCCTCTTATCAAATTTACCGAGCCTCTTCCTGTTTTTGAAGATATAGCATTTACATCCAAAGACCCGGAAGTAGCCCATATTTGACTTTCTTCCCACCAATAACTCATAAGAGTTATTCTTCAAGAGGCAATAAAGATAAACACAGTTTGAAGTATAGCATGCCGTGTTGATAGCTTTAGCCCAAAACCTCTCTAAAGTCCTATACTCATCCAACATAGCTCTTGCAAGCGTGATAAGAGTCTGATTCTTCCTTTCCACAGCACCACTTTGCTCTGGAGTGTAAAGTGGCCGAGAACTCATGTTTGATGCCAAGATCATCACAATATTCTTCAATGATAGAGTTTTTGAACTCCGTCCCATTATCACTTCTAACCTTCTTAATTTTACCTTCAAATTCATTTTGATCTCTCTTAGTAAACCTCTTGAAATTGGTGATGGTTTGAGCTTTATTTTCTAAAAAGATGGTCCATATATACCGAGAGAAGTCATCAACAATCACCATACAATAGAGATTACCCTCAAGACTTTTGTAAGTTGTTGGTCAAAAGAGATCAATGTGAAGAAACTTTAGAGGTCTTGATGTTGATATTATGGTCTTGTAAGGATAAAGACTGGCCACTTGCTTTCTCGCTTAACATGCACTACACAACTTGTCCTTCTCAAAAGTGGCATCTTAAATTCTAAAAATTAAGCCTTTCTTGATGGCCTTCTTCAATTGACCCATTCCAATATAAGCAAGCCTCCTATGCCATAACCATTCTTTAGAGGACTTAGCAAGAAAACAAGTTTGCGACGCAACTTCACTTAAAGAGAAATCCACCAATATAGAGATTGTTGTGTCGAAAACCATTGAATATGAGGCCCAAAAACTTGTTGATTAATTCAGTACCCATGTCATTGAAAAAGCATGTGAAGCCAAGATCACACAATTAGACAACCGAGAGTAGATTGAAGCTTAAGTATTTCACTAACATGACATTAGAAATGGTCAAGTCATTAGAGATAGCGATTTTGCCTAATCCCTTAATTCTTCATTTGGAATTGTCTCCAAAAGTCACTTTGTCCTTATCCTCATCTTTCTTGATGGTGGTGAACATCTTATGATTGCCGGTCATGTATTGAATGCAACCACTATCAAGAACCCAATGTTTGTCACCATTCTTGTAGTTCACCTTACTAGAATCTATGAGACAAGTGGTGTTAGTATCCAAAATATTGCTAGATTCATTCATACTCGTCTCAACAATGAGAGCGGCTTCCTTAGATGAACTTGTTCCTTAGAGTGCTTGAGATGACTCTTCCATG
The DNA here is from genome assembly GCA_001602295.1 of Zoysia matrella. NCBI lineage: Eukaryota > Viridiplantae > Streptophyta > Magnoliopsida > Poales > Poaceae > Zoysia > Zoysia matrella. The sequence continues at coordinate 136,540 of BCLG01000075.1, forward strand.
TGTCAACCTTCTTCTTGTTTGCTTCATTAATAGTGATACGGCGCTTCTCATAAGAATTGATCTAACCTACAAGCTTATCAATGCGAATGCACAAATCTTTTGAAGCTTCATTAGGCAAGACAATGATATTATCATACTCATCACATAAAACAGAATAGGAATCCTCTAACAAACTACTAGCAATAGCATTATTATCAAGAAGTAAATGAGAACTAGTAGAGGTAGAGTCATTGCAAACCGATGGTTCAAGAGTGTGATGAGCATGCATTCCAATGATTTTACTTGAGGTGAAAGCATCTAGATAATCCTTCTTTGATGAAGCTTCATTAGAGACGCAAGAGCTAGAAATCTTGCTTGAGAGAAATTTCTTGATGGATTCATCATGAGAAATCTTGAGTGCTTCTTCAAAAGAGTTGATCTTTTCAACAAGATCATGCAATCGTATCATGGTAGCACCTATATATTCACCATCAAGAGTTCCAAAGTAAGTATAGGCATCTATAATCTCAAGATAAATAAAATTTTCATTCATGATAGCACTTAAAGGGTTGCTAGATGAAGAGTTTGAAGAGTTCTTGATGTTAGCATTCAAATTCTCTAGTTTTGTGACATATAGGTAGCTTAGCAAGCGATTCTTCCATGAGTCACTACCAGACCCCGATGAAAAACTTGTCTTCATCATTCTCGATCACCTCTCAGAGGCGGTTAAGCCCAAATTTGAGCACTTGGCTCTGATACCACTTGAAAGGATCAAGTGAACGAAAAGGGAAGATGAATGGAGCACTTACATTACTAAACCAATTTCTTACTCTTCCTAAAATCTAGTAAAACTAACAGGCAACTCCTAGCAAGTAAGGGCTAAAGAAAAGCAAAACAAGCTAGAAGACAACCTATCAAGCTAGTAAGCAACCCAGCATGAGAGCCACCAAGAGAAGCAACTAAACAACCTATCACACTACTTACAAGAATATAAATGCGGTAAGTAAAGAGAAGGGTGATAGAGATGCTCAGCAATTTTTCGTGAGGTATCAGAAGGATGGGCCTTTCTCTAATCCTCGTTGAACCACTCCTGTCGGAGTCTTGGTTCCTCCCGTCGTTCTCGAAACAATGCTCACAAGGGTACGCTTCACTCTCGGAATGAAGACATCGGCGCCTCGGCTGTAGCAAACAATACCCAAGCGCTAGAGCAAGTCTTTAGGCTCGGGCGTTCACTCTTGGTGTCCCTTTCAAGCGAAAGATCCGGAGCCGCGTACAAACTTGATGTCGCCTTCCACAAGTCTTTGAAATCTCAGACAACGATGCCGAACCGGTCTAGGCTGCCATATACCAAGAGTAACAAGCCAAAGACACTCCTCTCAGCCTCACAAGCTCTAGGAATGTATGGATGCTCTTTGCTACTCTTCACAAGCACTCAAGATCTCACTAAATGCTCTCTTGTGCTCCTATGGTAAACTTTGGCTCTTGACAAATGATCTCCAACTGTTGTAGCCACGAGAAAGCTCCACAACAACTCCCTCAATGCTTTAAATAGGCCTCAAGCCCAGAATCAACCGTTAAGAGCCGTTGCCAAAAAGCTATTTGCTTTTTGCAATCACCAAACTATCCGGTGACTAGGACCATCAGACTGTCCGGTGACTCTTAGTCTTTATCTAACAGAAAACAACCTCTCTAGAATCTGTTCCATGTGACACCGCACTGTCTGGTTCATACCATCACCGGACTGTCCGGTGAACTTCTCTTTTTGACTTTGAAAGACACCTCTTCTGAACACCTCCTTCAGGGCTCATCGGACTGTCCAGTCTCTGAACAACGGACTGTCCGGTGACTCTTCCTGTTGACTTCAGAGAGCACCTCTCTCTGATCTTCGAGCTCCTGTACTCATCGGACTATCCGGTGACTCTCGTTGGATTGTCCGGTGACCTCCTGCCTTCAGCTCTCAGAAAACATCTTCTTTAGACTCCTGGCTTCGACTCTTATTGGACTGTCCGGTGACATAGCTGCTGCTGAAACTTGACTTCTTCAAGATCTTCACTGATCTCTCAAGTGCCTTAGAGAACTTAGAGTATCCACACACCTTAATTACTGTACAGCCGAGACGAGTGACGCGACCCCTCTTAATAGTACCAGTGTTTCCTATAGACTCAAGGCCTAATAACTAAGCCATACGCGACTCTAGAACCAGTGGCGAACCCAGCAACAAATTCTTGGTATGGCGAACCAATACAAGTTTAATCCGACCAAAAAAGTGACATACCTTTGATATGATGAGTAAATGCTAGCATTTGAGTCATGATCTATATATATGAAAGGAAACTAATAAACCTGTCAATTCAATGTATAAACTAGTTACCGATAATAAATAAAAATATCAAGAAATTGTAAATTTCAATGAATGTAATACCTTAAACACTAAGCACGTGCAGATCTTCTCTGAGGCTTAGGCAATTTTATTTTCCGATCTTTCATAGCTTGAAATGTCTTCTTAATGTTGTCAAAATCAAGTCCTCTAAAAATTTCTTTCTCAATATAGCACAAAATCAAGTCGTTTAGCCACTCATTTGACATTCTATTGCGCAAATCAGTTTTGATTATGTTCATGGATGAGAAGGCCCTTTCAACTGATGCTGTAGCCATCGGAAGAAGCAAGGCTAACTCAACTAACCGATAAACCAAAGGAAATGCAAGATGTTTTTGGGTTTCAACCATCTTAATTGCAAAACTTCCAAGATCATGACAAGAAATAAAATCATCAACTCTTCTCACATGAAGAATAAAAGTCTCAAGTTGATCCCTTATCATTGAACGATCAGCAATTGAGAAATCTTGATTATAGATCTCCGTTAAACGAACAATCTTGTCAATATCAAACCTAGAGAATTTGTCTCTTGGATCAAGACAAGATATACAAACAAGTAACTCAGATGATACCTCATTAAAGCGGTGATCTAACTCTGTGATAATAACATCAAGGGCAGCAAAGAAGGTGTCAATACGATAATGATGTTCTTGAGTAATTAAGTTCCCATCAAGTCTTGATCGACCCCATCTTGGTATTGGCTCATCCATATTTGGAACTGGAATTTGTTTTGCAACACAAAATGATTTAACTTCCTCAAATAAAGGATCCCATCCTTCATTTCTCAAAGTGACTAAACGTGTTTTCACATCAACAGGCAAAGACATGGCCTGGACAATATTTTGGTCTTTTCTTTGTAGAAGAAGCGAGAGCTCATTTGTGATGCGAAGCACTTTTAACATTAACTTCATGTTAAACACAAAGGAAAAGCTCTCCATTTTGCCCACCAAACCACCAGCCTGTCTTGGATTACGCTCATCCTCATGAATCATGGACAACACCTTCACCACTGATTCCCACATTGACTCAATACGGATTAGAGTTGTGAAATGAGAACCCCATCTTGTATCACCAGGTCTAACCAAATTTGTTTGTTGATGTTTCCCCTTCTCAGAAAAAATCTCACCACTCTTCAACCTATTCAAAATGGTAGAGCGGTGATTGGCAATTAATTTATCCTTCCTTTAACAAGATGAACTAGCACTAGTCACAATCAGACCCACATAGTTGAAGAAATCATTAAAAGATGAACAGCAAGATGTAACAGAAACAATGACCAACTGTAACTGATGGCCAAAGCAGTGAACATAGAAAGCATAAGGATTCTCATCACGGATTTGTTTCTGCAAACCATTGAATTCATCTCTCATATTTGAAGCACCATCATATCTTTGACCTCGTAGTCTAGCAATAGGCAAACCATATGCAGAAAGCATATTCACCAAAGCTTTTTTCAATGCACTTGATGTTGTATTTTCCACATGTTTAAGTCCCAAAAATCTTTCTACTACCATTCCTTTATCATTCACAAATCTGCACCATACATTGTACATTTCGTTGAGTAACATATGAATTCTTTACTTCTTAATATAATCATAATGCAATGCAAAATAAAATACAACTAACCTCACAATTACAGCCATTTGTTCTGCTATTGAGATGTCTCGAGATTCATCAATTAGAACAGTGAATAGTTTATTACCAATCTCTTTCTTTATCACTTTGCTGACCTCTATGGCACAAGCTTCAGTAAGATCCTTTTGAATCTTGCTAGAGATCATTTGGGCATTTTGTGGACACAACTCTTCAAATGCAGCCTTTATCTCTGGACACCTTTGTTTGAACCACTCAAGTAACTCTAAAAAAATTTCCTTTATTTAATGAAGATGTAGATTCATCATGCCCACGAAACGCAAGAGCTTGAGAAATGAGAAATCTTGTAATGCACAAAGAAGATGTCAAACGAATTTCATATTGTGCTTGTGAATCTTCCTTATTAGTTTGGACCCTATGTGAGATACTTGCTCTTTTATTTTTAAAATCATCACATGCTGTCCTTGCTCTATTATGGCAACTGGTCCACCAATATGAAGAGGAAATGCATGATATGCATTCTTCCAAGTCCTAAACCCAACTTTAGTGAAGGCATCATGACCAAATTTTGGATCCAAAGGTTCCTGCCTAAAAAGAAAGCAGTAGAAGCAAAAGGCTGCATCCTTCTCCAGACTATACTCTAACCAATCATTTTTCTGAAACCATGACTCTGAAAATGTTCTATTGTCATAATTACGAGGAAAATTATGACCAAAAGGCCTGCTTGGACCCTTCAGCAAATAAGCCCGCTTTACATCACCTCTAATGTTCGGGTGAAATCGCTCAATTGGTATGCGAAGTCTAGGATCAGAAATGATATGAACATCTGGAAGAAACAAATTAATAAGTTTTGAATTTTGTTCATCTTCAGCAACTAGTGTACCCTACACAGAGTTTGCAACTTGATTTTCTGCTGCATCTGCTAATTCGGTAGCCCTCTTCACTTCACCCCCACTCTGTTCAGTTGCAGCACCATTAACACTTTCATGTGTGCTTGGGCCTGAACCACTACCACTTGCTGAAGTCCTACTGAAGAAGCTTTTTAAATCTACAAATTGTTTAGTGGATCAGTCAATTAACCCATTCAATTTGTAATTTTCTATAATTGTATACTCATTTTTTTTCTAAATGGACAAAAAAAATGAAAGAGCAGCTACAGTCTGCAATCCAGAGACGCACCTAGGCTTTTGAACCACTTCTTCCTTGTACCCGCAGGATTCATGTGACTACGGCAAGTGTCCGGCATCAGTGCGGTCCCTCTTGCTTCTGTTCCTCTTTCTCGCCCTCGCCCACGGCCAGTACCCGCCATTAGATTTTTCCCACGACCACGCCTTGTGCCATTGCATTCGCTCCCCACATCAGCGCCAGGAATATGCCCATGACCAGCGTCGGACAGCCTGCACCTCGATGTTGACGAGCCCCCTCCCACCATTCCGAACTAGGTTACAGAGATTTGGGATTTTGGGGCAGAGCTGGAGAGTGGCGACGGAAGACAGAATGGGATCGATTGGGGAACAAGAGTATCGATTTGCTGTCACCTGTTGACTATAGCCTGCTCTTGTTAATGGGCTATTAGAGTGGCCTATCTAAAATGCCCAATGTCCACGTTTGGTCCATAGGAGCCCATGGTCTTTAACTGAACTGGATAGTACTGTTTTTCTTCCTCCTGCTGCTGCTTCGAAGAGCAGCCATGGCAGCACAAAAACAGAAAATTTCAGCCGATCTCTATGGGAAGGGAACTAAGGGAAGGAGGGGTAGGGGGTGTTGGGCGCCAGAGCTAGGTATGGCGGCCGCCATACCATGCCATATTGGAAGGTTCGCCTCTGTCTAGAACATCCTTAGCCTTAGACTAGCTACCTCTTTGGAAACACTCTGAGGACTCGAACAATCTTGAAGCTACCAACTCGAAGAAGTGAAGAATAGTGTTGATAAACCTACATCCAACGAGTTAGTTCATAGTTCTTATTCAATCACCAAAATCTTTCATACTTTTGAGGGGCTTTGATGGACATGAAGCTAACACTCACCTCTTCTCAAGTTCTTCATTGAATCTACTAGGGTTTGATTTAAGGAAGAGGAGACCGTGATCGTTTCTCATCTCTTGTTTTTTTCATCCAGCACTTGATCCTTTTCATTGCAGGTGTTGTAGGACCTATTACTCTTGGAGATTCATCTTCTAAATGATTAGGTGTCGTTAGAAATCTATCAAGACCATTGTGGTGCAATCTGAGAGGTTTGTATCACCCTCATCGATTTAGTGAAAAACTAAGTTGATTTTTTGTAGTTGCTTAGAGAGGTTTAGGGTTGAGCAAAACCTATTCCTTTGTGGATCTCTCAACAGAGACATAGGCTTTTGTGTGGAGCTGAACTTCGGTCAAAAATCCCTATGTCTCTTATCTCCGTTTCGTTTTTTGTTTGATCTATTCCGCTGCCATCACAGGCTTGTCCACAGAAGACCAGACTTGTCTGCTACCGAACAAGTCCACCCAACGAAGTAGTACAGATCAAACTGTTTTGAGAAGCGAATTTTCAAGTCGTTCTCTATTCACCCTCTCTGGGCAACTTTCAAAAACAAACGTCAAAGTGGATATTAGAAATCACAGTGTCAATATTTTAAACTAAAAAATCTATTTTTATTTGTGACTAAATAGTGGGAGAACAAAAATAATATTTTAAGATATACTTGGTAATCTCATTTTTATATGCAATGTAGTAAATCAGTCACATTAGGGTATACTTAGTTGCCAATACTCTCTCCATTTTAAAATATAATTATTTTTAGATTTAGTCAAAGTCAAACAATTTTAATTTTAATAATATAAAAATGGAGAATTAACAACATTTGATTATATATAAATTATATTGGTAGATTTCATAAAATAAACTTTTGTAATATGTAGATATTTATATTAGAAATTATTTAATTATTTAGATATTATTAGTTAAAGTTGAAAGTGTTTGACTTTGACAAAATAAAAATATTTATATTTTGGAATAGAGATAGTAGCAGCTTACAAAGGAATTTTTTTACCCTTTTATTGGGCGCTAGGACCACGTTCTCTGTTTCCAAAACCTGAATAATTGCCCCATCTTGATGCGGGTTACGGCCAGAGTGCCAGATGGGTGAGGAAAAATAACGCTAACGGCGGGATCGGCGGGGCAATAAAAAAATAAATCTTGCCGGTCAACGATACGTTGCTTGTAAATACGCATGAGAATACGGAGAATAGAGCACTCAACCTGTGGTTCTTTGACATTGTACTTCCTCTGATTTTAATCTTATTAAAAATAACTTATTTAATATGCAAAATTATTAGTCATAATAATGATAAAGTGAATAATAATAAAGTTTTACATATTTAAATAATTTTTTAATAAAATAATTGATTAAAATTGATGAAAAGTCAATGGTATTAATATTTTAAAGTCGAAAAAGAGTATATGACCTCATAGAATATAAAAATGATTTCCAAAATTACATTTTGGTTTGCAACAAAACATGTACGGAGTATGTGTCACTGGAACCATCAGCCATGCCCTAACTTGCATCTCGCAGGAGCCGATCAAATCTCTTCGTCGGATGGCCCCGATGTCCACGCGGCAAGAATCTAGAGTCTGTTCTCACCACGGATTGGGTTCTCCGTCGTCTCACACTGTCACCTCACCACGCCTGTTTGAGGACGGTATCCCGAGAACATTTTTCCGCTCGCACACCACCGACCGCGACCACCCGCCGACGAGCCGCACCACCACGTCCTCGAGAGAGGAAGAATGGCATCTGTTTGATCCGCGGCAAGGGAAGGGAAGGAGAAGGGATTATCGAAGATGAACCTATTCCGGCTGGCCGGGGACATGACCCACCTCCTCAGCGTGGTGGTGCTGCTCCTCAAGATCCACACAATCAAGTCCTGCGCAGGTGTCGCTGCTTCCTCCTCTTCCTCATCTCCTCTCTTCCAGATGGGATCTGGAATAGGAGCTGGCAAACGGCATTTTTTCGAAATTTTACTTGGTTGGTTTTCCGCGACCGCGCGCCGCTGCTTGGGGGGATATAGCGCCGGAGATCTCGATCTTGAGTTCAGAAAGGCGGTCCTGTTGGCCTATGTGACGCTGCGCCAACGCTCGCCTCCGGTCGATCCCATCACTTCGGCGCAATGAACTTTTTTGATATATTCAGTGTTCAGTACTTCACTTAAATTTGGAATCTTTTCTGACGTGCCCAACGTTGTTTGATGTGCTCCTCAGTTAAATTTCACATTGTAGAGATGATCGATTGACTAGCATGAGAAGAATGCCTTTTCACCTGAAATTTATGATCTGCTAGTAGCTTGTTACCAGCGCCGCACATTTTGCACTCCATGAGGCTGAAAATATTGTTCGGTTGTTCGGCGTGGACTATGTTGGCTGAGACATTGTAGCTGATCAACAGTTTAGTTTATGCCCAATTGAGCAACACGTGTTATGTAGCCCCCACAATGCTCATAATGGTAGAATTTATATCTCTCCAGACTCCGTACAGTTAGATTTTTAGTCATAGAAGCAAAATATTGCTGTATCTAGTCCCTCTGATCACTTTTAATTGTTATTTTGGATTTGGGCATGGAACTTAAGGAGAAGTGAAAAATGTACTGTGCATATAAAACGAGGGGAAGGGGTATAGATAGAGATGTATTGAGAAGATGAAAAGGTATATTGGGAAGAGAGAAATGTACATTGAGAAGTGGGAGTGACATCTACTCTCTCCGTGCCAGTTTACTTGTCATCCTAGCCATCTCAAGTTTTTCGAAATTACTTGTCATTCTCACTTCTCGATGCCCCATTTTTTTCTTCCCAATACGTCTCTCTCTCCTCATTGTTTTCTATGCAACCAACTTTTCACGTCTTCTTAATTCTCATGTTCAGACTCAAAATGAAAAGTAAATTGGGACGGACAGGGTATTGTTGAACAAATTTTGTATCCAAGTGAATGGAGGGAGTACATGATTTAATACAGTGATTATGAGGTATTTGAGTCATGCCTATCTCAATCACCTTTTGGGGCACACAACACTCAGTCAGCATAAAACTTCGATCTTTACCATGTATGCATTATGTGCTATCCTAGCAGCTCTATGTTGCAAGCTTCTCTATCTATATCGCTCAGCGTGTCTCCTTGTTTGACTTCATAATTTCTTTCAGGCATATCTTTGAAGACACAAGAGCTATATGCACTTGTTTTTGCAGCTAGGTACCTGGACTTGTTTGTTCATTTCATATCTCTGTATAACACCGTCATGAAGCTGGTATTCCTGGCAAGCTCATTCTCAATAGTTTGGTACATGAGACGCCATAAGATTGTGCGGAGAACCTATGACAAGGATCATGACACCTTTCGTCATTATTTTTTGGTGCTGCCTTGTCTGGTTCTAGCTCTCCTCGTTAATGAGAAGTTTACTTTTAGAGAGGTCAGCTTGTTGATCTTCTGTACTCTTAGCCAATTGTTCTAGCATATTGTTGCAGTTTTACTGACGTGCAATCCAATGAACCATTTGCTTTTCTCCCCCCTCCGCCTCAAGATAAGTGTTACTTTAAGATTTATCAGAGTTAATATAAGTTAAGACCGACTAATTTATAGATAAAGATATCGATATCTATGATAGAAATAAGTATATTATGAAAATTGATTTTAGGATAAAGTCCAAATTACTACCCTTAAGTATAGCCAAAGTCCAGACAACTCCTTGAACTAATTTTCGGTTCATTTTACCTTCACAACTTCACCATTTGACTCAATTTACACTCTACTACAATTTGTCTTTTTTGTTTCTTATATAAGTGTAATCGTAAGCTAAATTTTTACAAGGTGATAGTGTACATCTATTGTGGAAGAGGATTCGCCAGGCTGGGACACGTTCTCGGCCACGGCTACAGCTGAAGGTAATCTTTCCCCCGTGGAAAGAGCAACTTCTTTTCTGCTTACCCTCAATGGGTCTCCTGCCTGCCTTATATAGACAACAGGGCTAAACAAACCTTAAACCGACTAAAACAAACCGTAAACAACCTAATCTTTAACTAACAAACTCTAAACAACCTAATCTTTAAACTAACAAACCCTAATTAACTGGCTGTCGCTATTGTGCAGGGTGTTGTGACGTCCACAACACGCCACAAAAAAACTCTCCTTCCCCAAAAACAGCTTGTCCTCGAGCTGTGACACTAATTAAGCTTTTTACATCTCGGCTTGAGAACTTAATCCTAACCAATGACTGCCGAAATCTCGAGAACCATAGCAGGTTGCCGCCTACCCAATGGAACCCATCCAGGCTAGGGCTATAACTGTCGGAGAAGTGTGTTATCAGCCTCGAGGGTCGCATGAGGCCCAATCTACCCATGTGCAGGTGTAGGTTGTAGATTCTGTAAGAGATGAGGTCGGCGTAACTGCTTGCCTTGCCGATGATGTTGCTGCCCGCAGCAGGGATGCTGTCAACGGTCATGGCATCGGTGATAGTGTCGATGATGCGGCTGCCACCTCGGTACGCATCCTTGATTTTGCTGGTGCGCGTCGTTTGGGCCTTGTCGACGGCGTCGTACTTGCGGGAGTCGGCGTCTAGGAGCTGAAATAGTTGTGGATGTGTCTCATGCTTCCTTCGTTGCTTCAGTTGGAGGAAGATGTGGTGCAGATGGCAATGACGTTTTGATGGGGACATCTGGGATCGATCTGCACATATCGGCCTTGATGGTTGGAGAGACGTCTGGAACGGTGGTGGCACTGATTATTGGAGGCGAAACCATAGCCATGACAATTTCTGTCTTTGTGTGTGATGTCGGCACCTCCATGTCGATCGGTGATGGAACTGCATGCGGCAGTGCGATCTGGTCCTTCTCTATCGCTGTAATGCAATGTTCAGCGTAACTTGCCTCCTGACACATGTTTTCCATCATGGTGATGAGGATATCGAGCTTTGAAGACATTGTGGTGGCGGTCACAGGATCGACGGCGTCGGCCATTGACGCGATATGTCGGTGTTTGTCTCTGAATACCAATTGTTTTGGTAGAGGATCCACCGAGCTGGGACACGTTCCCGGCCACGGCTACAGCTGAAGGTAATCTTCACCCCGTGGAAAGATCAACTTCTTTTCTGCTTACCCTCAATGGATCTCCTACCTGCCTTATATAGACAATAGGGCTAAACAAACCCTAAACCGACAAAAACAAACTCTAAACATCTTTAACTAACAAACTCTAAACAACCTAATTTTTAAACTTACAAATCTTAACTAACTGACTGCCGCTATTGGGCAAGGTGTTGTGGCATCCACAACACGCCACAACAACATCACAACACATGTTAGAAAAATACATTATATTTTTTATCATTACTTTCATATAGTTTTGTATACAAAGGATTAATTTAGTATTAAATATCCTTCCCTATAAAATAATACAAAAAATTACGATGTACTTTTAAACATGAGTTATGATGTACTCTATCACCTCGTAAAAATTTAGCTTAAAATTATGCTTATACATGGAAAAACAAAAAAAAGGACAAATTATAGTAGAGGGTAAATTGAGCCAAATGACGAAGTTGTGCAAATAAAATGAATAAAAAATTAGTTTAGGGGGTTATTTGGACTTTGGATATACTTGAGGGTAGTAATTCGGACTTTATCCTTGATTTTATGATGAATATAATGATACTAATTTGTTCTCTTAAAAGATATTATGTTTTTTGTTACAAACTTAATCAAATTCGTGAGACTTCAATTTAACTAGATCTGAAGTGGCACTTATTCTGGGCGGATGTAGGGAGTAGGTTATATGCACTTAAATTTGACTTTTCGTTGTGCCTTGCTGAGTAGGTTATATGGTGGAGATCTGCTTCCATCCGTTATCATAGAAAAGTTAACTTTGTAAATTATGTTGTTTTGATCATTTATCCTTTCTCGAAATAGGTGATGTGGGCATTCTCCATTTATTTGGAAGCTGTTGCAATACTTCCTCAGCTTGTGTTGCTTCAGCGCACGAGGAATATTGACAACTTGACTGGCCAATATGTTTTCTTTCTGGGGTAAGATCTACATCACTAAATCCAACCCATGAGAAAAAAAAAATTCATGGGACCAAAGCACAAAATACAGACTACAGTTTTATCGGATAAAATGTTGGATATGGTCAGTAGTAAGCTATGTTGCATCCACGATACAAATTCTTAGCATTCATTAATGAAATTGTGGATGAATTTTTTATTTCAGCTTCTGATATTTCATATAAATTGTTTTACAACCATATTTTATCCTGTGCCCTTAACTTGTCTACTTTAGCTTGTGTGATTCTATTTCATTATGATTAAAGTGTTATTACATGGGGATAATGCAGTGCATACCGTGTGCTTTATATCCTTAATTGGATCTACCGTTACATCACCGAGCCCCATTTTGTTCACTGGATAAGTATGGAATCTCTTCATCTTATGTTTCCATCGCCTCTGATGGTGTGTTTAATCACTATTCATGATTCCACTGCGTTTTGTTTTCTCACAGGCTGGATCGCAGGAGTAGTTCAAACTCTGTTGTATGCTGATTTCTTCTATTATTACATAATGAGGTATCTCTTTCAGTCTGCCATAACATGATATAATTGATTTTCCTCTGCTGACTATGTTCTACAATCAAATTTGCAGCTGGAAAAACAATGTGAAGCTTGAGCTGCCAGCTTGAGCTTGTTGTTTCCTTTCAGGATAGACTAGGGTAATACTCTTAATGTGCCGGACAACATGATATAAAATGAACATAGTTGTCCCCTTGAATTCATGCTTTGTGCTCTGGTCCCCTGGTTTACACTTTTGTATCTTCCCATTATTATTTGGAGGAAAACTAGGGTCCCTGTAATAGAAAATGTTGTATGATCAGCACGAGCTCAGGAATTGCTATGGTTTTGGTGGAACTCATGGCACTTTTGCTCTTAACTCTTTTAGCAAATTGGTTCCTATATATCATGTAATGTATGTAAAATATTTGTTTGTCTTGAACAATTCTACTTAATTTTACTTTCGGCTTGTTTTAAAGAGCTTAGAGAGCTAGTTTTGCCTGATCCCTTTTGATGTTGCTGGTCATCCCAACTCCTATTAGATATGGAAAGCCATACTTGACGTTTCTACATGCTATCGATCATCTTTACATAAAGCTGGCCCATTAGTCAACAGCCACACGGTCACAAAGCGCTTTCTTCTCCTATTGCTTGAGAGGTTCACACGGTTTCATGTTCTATTTCATTATCCATTGTTGTTATTTTTACCTTTCCCTTATTGTACTTACTTCGCTATTAGTAAATCAGGAGTATTTGGCCATATAAGGGCTTGTTCGGTTGTAGACTATTGATTTTCGGTATGGAATAAGTCATCTTAAGTTAATAGCTTATTTTTTATTTATAGTTTTTTTTATTAGGGTGGTAATCAAACCCAGTCTATTTTTATATTTACTTCATCTATGACTCGTAATGAAAACATATCTCCTACACTTGATTTCCACTCTAATAAAAATTTTCATAAATAAAAATTATGCTATTAATCTAACATGACTTATTTCATACGAAAATCAATCCACTCGGGAATGATTCCTAATCTTATCAACCGAACTAAGGCCTAAGGTGGTCCTTGAGGATTCACATAGGATTCAATGTGCCTCAAGACAGATTTGTACAAAGGGTTATGCTCACATTTTCTAGCTCGTGTGAAATCTTTATGGGAGGGCATCCTCGCCAACTCTGGTAAAATTTAACGCTCGATGCTTGTTTATTTCTATGTTTATGGGAGAAGCACATATTAGAAAATTTGATTATTCTCAACACGAAGTCGATTTTCACTTTTTGATTCTTGTATTTTAAATATACAAAGCTGCTTAATAAAAAATCTAATTCTCGTAGAAATAATCAAAGCGTTAGGTTGAATCTCGTATGAAATGTGAATTCAAATAGATTTATTACTCTAAACTATTTTGCGCACAATCAATATATGCAAGACTAATGTGAATTCATTTATTATTCTACTCTAAAAAAAGATCCATCATTAAGGAGTGTGATGCTGCAAGCACTTCTATTTAAATAGATTTATTACTCTGCAGAGTTTGTACGTTGTACCCATAGACTATGAGTGACCGTTTATAGTGTAGCTAGCATCATGCACTCACAAAGTGTGTACAACGGTATCACATATCGCTTTTTCACTAATTGTCTGCTATTCTTGCTTTCTCTGAAAGGCATTAATTCTCCGTTTACCTAGATC